>OX101792.1:31913939-31954399 GCA_944452715.1 Ophion slaviceki | reverse complement strand
ATCGCCTCAATCATCTCTGGTCGATATCTTCGATCGAGCTTGTCAACCACTGCGCAGGCGCGTTTGGGATTTTCCTTCTACCATTACTCCGATCATAACACACCTACGCAACGAGCTCGCTGGCACCTTTAATCGCACCTCTCTGACGTTGATCCAGCGGACTTCATGTAAACATCGATCATAACGTAAACAATTCACACCGTATTATTCGCCTGGTCCTGGCAGCTCTTTAAGTGCCCTGTTATTGTTGCTATAATCGATATACTATTGATGACGCTGGACCCTATCCACCTATCATTCTATCAGATAGATCGCGTACTCTTCTTCTGGCGTGTTGAAATGACTTTCTTTGCACTATGACGCGCGAGTGTTTTAAATGTAAGAAATCCGTTGCGCGGTTCTCGCTTTCTTGCAACGTTTGCTCAAAATTTTTCCATCCGGGCTGTGCGAAATCCTACTTAAGCAATTCTCCCATTGACACGTGCTGCCGATTACATCTATTATCCCCTGCTCAAACGACCGAGACGACACGAAGTATGGACAATCAACCAATCTCGCTCGAATCCATCGCTAACATGCTTCGTGCGTTCGCGGATGAGCAAAGGCAAGCCATAACTGACATTAATGCAAAGCTCACTGAAATCCCTAAGCTTTTGGAACACGTAGCGTCGAATACCACCAGGATTACCAATCTTGAAAGAATGCGTACTGAGTTTCGCGATGAAATCGCTTCTCTCAAAACAAAGCCTCCAAATACGTCTGCGCCGTCCGAGTCATCCGGTAATCTCGTAATCACCGGCTTGCCTACTGCTCTCCCCACCACTTTGCTCGAAATGATAACCAAGGTCTTTGATGCTCTTGGAGTTTCTCATCTTGCACCGCATATTCTGAACGTTCGTGTCATGTTAAAGAAACCGAACCCTGCGACCGTCAACCCACCTACTCTCGCCCAACCAACTTCGCGTCAATCGCTGTCAGTAGTAGTCATGCTAACTTCTGCCGTAGTCCGCAATATTATCATTAATGCGAAACGCGTTAAACGTGACTTAACTGCCTCTGAAGTTTTCGGCGCTACTGTACTAGGCAAAATCTATGTCAATGAGCTTCTCCCGTCGGACACCTTCAAGCTTTTTCGACAGACAAAAACCCAGGCGCCTGCCTTAGGTTATAAGTTCATCTGGGTTCGGGACGGCTTGATTCGTGTACGTAAAGACAACGGCCAGCCTATCCTTTATATCCGCACATTGGACGATCTGACAAAATTGGCTTGACTCCATAGGTCAAACCCAGCCCCTTGCCACTTTCCCTTTACTCACTCGACATCCAATGAACGTACAACTATAAACTATCTCAAAGTCTTACACTTTAATGCGAACTCACTACTCGGACACCTCAATCAAATTAAACTTTTTCTGGATACACATTTTTATCATACTGTTGCTATCACCGAATCTTGGCTTCGTTCCCGTATTCATGATTCTCTAATCGCTATTGATGGCTATTTTATCATCCGAAATGATCGTGAAGGCAAGGTTGGGGGAGGGGTTTTGTGCTATATTCACAATTCTCTCAAGACGCGTATTCTTGAGTGTTCTCCCAGTGCGTTCTCTAATTCTCCTGAATACCTCTTATTAGATATCTCATTCCCCGCTACTACTAGTCATTCCTTGCTATTTGCGCTTATGTATCGTCGACCTAAGGCTAAATTATTCAGCAACTTTATTTGTAGTTTCAACCGCTTCGCCCATGCCTATGATAATATAATTATTGTAGGCGACTTCAACTGTAATCTTCTAACTGAAAATTCCGAATCTCTCGCTCTAAACGACTTTATTCTCTCTCAATCTCTTTTTCTTGTTCCCTTCGGTGCTACATATCACACGTCCCATTGCGACTCTTGGCTGGACGTAGCAATCTTAGATTCTAAGGATATAATGATTAATTACTCCAAATCTTCTTCGCCCTTTATCGCGGGTCATGATAGCATCGATATTACATATAATATAAATTTACCTCCGCCCGAACCGTGCAAACTGCTTCGACGATACGTCAAGAATTTTGATGGGAGGAATTTCGAAGCCGCTCTCCTATCCTCGTTATCTCCTTTTCTCTCTCCAACTATCTCCTCATCAAGTTCTCTCGACAGCCTTATCCGTGACTTCTCCCACACGATCAATTCCACATTCGATATTTACGCTCCTCTACGTCAGTTTATCTCCCGCAAACCACCTACTCCATGGCTTACCGCTGAGCTCAAGAAATTGGTGTCCGAGCGTAATATACTTTACCAGCGTGCTAGACGTACGAACAGTGCTGTAGGTTTCGCAACTTATCGACTAGCTAGAGATCAACTGACCATTGCGCTTAGGCAATCTAAAGAAGCCTTTCTTTTGGACCGGTTATCGTCAATATCGGAACCTGCGCGCCTTTGGAAGGAACTCTCAAACCTTGGTCTTGTCAGATCCTCTCTGTCATCGCCTTTTCATTTATTTTCTCCCGACCAACTCAATTCCTATTTCGCTTCCATCTCTGGCTCAGAAGCACCGTTAGATTATGCGTCATTTATATCCGCAATCTCCCAAATCAAAGAACCTAATATTTCGTTCACTCTTGCCCCTGTAACGGAAGAAGCTGTCCTTCACCTTCTTCAATCCTCTTCTTCTACATCCCTTAGCAGCGGCTCTGATGGCATCTCCTTCTTCTGCATCAGTAAGGCCCAAATCTCCCTAGCACCTTTAACTAGTATTTTCAACTCCTCTATTAACCTTTCTTATTTCCCTGCTCAATGGAAACGAGCATTTATTCGCCCGCTTTCCAAGATAAGCAAACCCAAATCGCCAGCTGATACGAGGCCAATCGCAAATCTACCGGAGCTCTCTAACATTTTCGAGCGACTGTCTACAATCAAACCACCGATTTTGTTAATCTCCATAATTTGCTTGACCCACACCAATCTGGCTTCCGAAAAGCCTTCACCCCTCAATCTGCGCTACTTAGAGTCACTGATGACATTCGACTAGCCATTGACAACAAAATGCTCACTCTACTGGTTCTTTTTGACTTTAGTAAGGCATTTGACACCGTTCCTCATCTACTTCTCCTGACAAAGCTCAAGACTCTAGGCTTTTCTGACCCAACACTCACCTGGTTCTATTCTTATCTGGTTGGCCGCTCTCAGTGCGTGGTTGATGGACTCGGTGGTGACTCAGGTTGGCTTCCCACTTCCAGGGGTGTCCCACAGGGCTCTGTCCTGGGGCCCCTTCTATATATTCTCTTTGTTAATGATATCGACGCCAACCTGAGATACTCCAGCAAAATGATTTTCGCGGACGACACACAAATATATCTTCATTGTCACCCCTCCGAACTAAACGCAGCGATTGCCATGATCTCACACGATGTTAACGTCATTTCCGACTATGCTCGTGCAAATGGTCTATCCTTAAACGCCAACAAATCTAAGGCAATGATTATTGGTAGCAATGCGAATGTCCTCAACATCGATCTTATCACTTGCCCTCCTATCTCAACACGGAACGCCATTATACCCTACGTCACAGAGTCAACAAACCTTGGTGTCTGTATCTCATCTAATATCTCCTGGCGCAAACATGTCTCCCTCATTTCTCAAAAAATCCATTCTTCTCTCCACAAGCTAAAGTTTCATAAAAACTCTCTATCCACCCAGCTCAGAATTAAATTAATATCTACTCTCATTTTCCCTCATCTAGATTACTGTTGCTTAGTTTTTCCGAACTAACTGATGAATTGAACACAAAACTTCAAAGACTCCTTAACTGTTGTATCCGTTTCATTTTTAATCTAAGACGTAACGAACCTATTACACCCTATCGCCGCCGACTCCGATGGCTGTCTGTAAAAAGTCGGAGACTCTATTTCTTGGGCATTTGCACGTACCGCATTCTTTACCTTAATTGTCCTGCCTATCTTTCCGAACTCCTTCCCCTCATTGATAGATCCATTCGTCACTCTCAGAGGCCTCTCTCATCCACCGCTACTGCTCCAGTTTTCCATATCCCAATACACCGCACCTCTACGTACCACAACTCCTTCCGCTTATCTGAAGCATATTTGTGGCACTCCTTACCTAATGACATTACCTCATCGCCAACTCTCTCCATCTTTAAAAATCGCCTCTATACACATCTTTTTGATATTGAGCTTGAGACCGTCTAGATCCCGTTGTTTATTGATTACCGTCCTAAGGCGCGTATTGTACCTTGTATAACGATTCTGTACAACTATGAGAATAATGAAATGGTACCCTGAAAGCAGCTATTGCGTCACGGCTTACAGCATATATTATATTATATTATATTGGATATTCCTTGTATATTGTATTCGATTTTGCTTGTAATATTGTAATCGATATTCCCTAATATAACAGTCGTCTTGCGCCTTCTAAGTTCTAAGTTCTAAGTCCTATGAATGTAACTTTTGCGGTTATTCGGCTTTTTTCGGCTGTACTCTCGTTTAGTTGTAAGGTAGTTCGTAACTAGTTTGTATTGCAACTGTGTATCATGCGTCGTCTTGATTACTTCTGTAAATTACCATGCTTTGTCAAGCTTTATCATCCATTGCCCTTTAGCGTGCTTGGGCATAAGAAATATACAATTCAGTCAGTCAGTCAGTCAGTCAGTCAGTCAGTCAGTCAGTCAGTCAGTCAGTCAGTCAGTCAGTCAGTCAGTCAGTCAGTCAGTCAGTCAGTCAGTCAGTCAGTCAGTCAGTCAGTCAGTCAGTCAGTCAGTCAGTCAGTCAGTCAGTCAGTCAGTCAGTCAGTCAGTCAGTCAGTCAGTCAGTCAGTCAGTCAGTCAGTCAGTCAGTCAGTCAGTCAGTCAGTCAGTCAGTCAGTCAGTCAGTCAGTCAGTCAGTCAGTCAGTCAGTCAGTCAGTCAGTCAGTCAGTCAGTCAGTCAGTCAGTCAGTCAGTCAGTCAGTCAGTCAGTCAGTCAGTCAGTCAGTCAGTCAGTCAGTCAGTCAGTCAGTCAGTCAGTCAGTCAGTCAGTCAGTCAGTCAGTCAGTCAGTCAGTCAGTCAGTCAGTCAGTCAGTCAGTCAGTCAGTCAGTCAGTCAGTCAGTCAGTCAGTCAGTCAGTCAGTCAGTCAGTCAGTCAGTCAGTCAGTCAGTCAGTCAGTCAGTCAGTCAGCCAGCCAGCCAGCCAGCCAGCCAGCCAGCCAGCCAGCCAGCCAGCCAGCCAGCCAGCCAGCCAGCCAGCCAGCCAGCCAGCCAGCCAGCCAGCCAGCCAGCCAGCCAGCCAGCCAGCCAGCCAGCCAGCCAGCCAGCCAGCCAGCCAGCCAGCCAGCCAGCCAGCCAGCCAGCCAGCCAGCCAGCCAGCCAGCCAGCCAGCCAGCCAGCCAGCCAGCCAGCCAGCCAGCCAGCCAGCCAGCCAGCCAGCCAGCCAGCCAGCCAGCCAGCCAGCCAGCCAGCCAGCCAGCCAGCCAGCCAGCCAGCCAGCCAGCCAGCCAGCCAGCCAGCCAGCCAGCCAGCCAGCCAGCCAGCCAGCCAGCCAGCCAGCCAGCCAGCCAGCCAGCCAGCCAGCCAGCCAGCCAGCCAGCCAGCCAGCCAGCCAGCCAGCCAGCCAGCCAGCCAGCCAGCCAGCCAGCCAGCCAGCCAGCCAGCCAGCCAGCCAGCCAGCCAGCCAGCCAGCCAGCCAGCCAGCCAGCCAGCCAGCCAGCCAGCCAGCCAGCCAGCCAGCCAGCCAGCCAGCCAGCCAGCCAGCCAGCCAGCCAGCCAGCCAGCCAGCCAGCCAGCCAGCCAGCCAGCCAGCCAGCCAGCCAGCCAGCCAGCCAGCCAGCCAGCCAGCCAGCCAGCCAGCCAGCCAGCCAGCCAGCCAGCCAGCCAGCCAGCCAGCCAGCCAGCCAGCCAGCCAGCCAGCCAGCCAGCCAGCCAGCCAGCCAGCCAGCCAGCCAGCCAGCCAGCCAGCCAGCCAGCCAGCCAGCCAGCCAGCCAGCCAGCCAGCCAGCCAGCCAGCCAGCCAGCCAGCCAGCCAGCCAGCCAGCCAGCCAGCCAGCCAGCCAGCCAGCCAGCCAGCCAGCCAGCCAGCCAGCCAGCCAGCCAGCCAGCCAGCCAGCCAGCCAGCCAGCCAGCCAGCCAGCCAGCCAGCCAGCCAGCCAGCCAGCCAGCCAGCCAGCCAGCCAGCCAGCCAGCCAGCCAGCCAGCCAGCCAGCCAGCCAGCCAGCCAGCCAGCCAGCCAGCCAGCCAGCCAGCCAGCCAGCCAGCCAGCCAGCCAGCCAGCCAGCCAGCCAGCCAGCCAGCCAGCCAGCCAGCCAGCCAGCCAGCCAGCCAGCCAGCCAGCCAGCCAGCCAGCCAGCCAGCCAGCCAGCCAGCCAGCCAGCCAGCCAGCCAGCCAGCCAGCCAGCCAGCCAGCCAGCCAGCCAGCCAGCCAGCCAGCCAGCCAGCCAGCCAGCCAGCCAGCCAGCCAGCCAGCCAGCCAGCCAGCCAGCCAGCCAGCCAGCCAGCCAGCCAGCCAGCCAGCCAGCCAGCCAGCCAGCCAGCCAGCCAGCCAGCCAGCCAGCCAGCCAGCCAGCCAGCCAGCCAGCCAGCCAGCCAGCCAGCCAGCCAGCCAGCCAGCCAGCCAGCCAGCCAGCCAGCCAGCCAGCCAGCCAGCCAGCCAGCCAGCCAGCCAGCCAGCCAGCCAGCCAGCCAGCCAGCCAGCCAGCCAGCCAGCCAGCCAGCCAGCCAGCCAGCCAGCCAGCCAGCCAGCCAGCCAGCCAGCCAGCCAGCCAGCCAGCCAGCCAGCCAGCCAGCCAGCCAGCCAGCCAGCCAGCCAGCCAGCCAGCCAGCCAGCCAGCCAGCCAGCCAGCCAGCCAGCCAGCCAGCCAGCCAGCCAGCCAGCCAGCCAGCCAGCCAGCCAGCCAGCCAGCCAGCCAGCCAGCCAGCCAGCCAGCCAGCCAGCCAGCCAGCCAGCCAGCCAGCCAGCCAGCCAGCCAGCCAGCCAGCCAGCCAGCCAGCCAGCCAGCCAGCCAGCCAGCCAGCCAGCCAGCCAGCCAGCCAGCCAGCCAGCCAGCCAGCCAGCCAGCCAGCCAGCCAGCCAGCCAGCCAGCCAGCCAGCCAGCCAGCCAGCCAGCCAGCCAGCCAGCCAGCCAGCCAGCCAGCCAGCCAGCCAGCCAGCCAGCCAGCCAGCCAGCCAGCCAGCCAGCCAGCCAGCCAGCCAGCCAGCCAGCCAGCCAGCCAGCCAGCCAGCCAGCCAGCCAGCCAGCCAGCCAGCCAGCCAGCCAGCCAGCCAGCCAGCCAGCCAGCCAGCCAGCCAGCCAGCCAGCCAGCCAGCCAGCCAGCCAGCCAGCCAGCCAGCCAGCCAGCCAGCCAGCCAGCCAGCCAGCCAGCCAGCCAGCCAGCCAGCCAGCCAGCCAGCCAGCCAGCCAGCCAGCCAGCCAGCCAGCCAGCCAGCCAGCCAGCCAGCCAGCCAGCCAGCCAGCCAGCCAGCCAGCCAGCCAGCCAGCCAGCCAGCCAGCCAGCCAGCCAGCCAGCCAGCCAGCCAGCCAGCCAGCCAGCCAGCCAGCCAGCCAGCCAGCCAGCCAGCCAGCCAGCCAGCCAGCCAGCCAGCCAGCCAGCCAGCCAGCCAGCCAGCCAGCCAGCCAGCCAGCCAGCCAGCCAGCCAGCCAGCCAGCCAGCCAGCCAGCCAGCCAGCCAGCCAGCCAGCCAGCCAGCCAGCCAGCCAGCCAGCCAGCCAGCCAGCCAGCCAGCCAGCCAGCCAGCCAGCCAGCCAGCCAGCCAGCCAGCCAGCCAGCCAGCCAGCCAGCCAGCCAGCCAGCCAGCCAGCCAGCCAGCCAGCCAGCCAGCCAGCCAGCCAGCCAGCCAGCCAGCCAGCCAGCCAGCCAGCCAGCCAGCCAGCCAGCCAGCCAGCCAGCCAGCCAGCCAGCCAGCCAGCCAGCCAGCCAGCCAGCCAGCCAGCCAGCCAGCCAGCCAGCCAGCCAGCCAGCCAGCCAGCCAGCCAGCCAGCCAGCCAGCCAGCCAGCCAGCCAGCCAGCCAGCCAGCCAGCCAGCCAGCCAGCCAGCCAGCCAGCCAGCCAGCCAGCCAGCCAGCCAGCCAGCCAGCCAGCCAGCCAGCCAGCCAGCCAGCCAGCCAGCCAGCCAGCCAGCCAGCCAGCCAGCCAGCCAGCCAGCCAGCCAGCCAGCCAGCCAGCCAGCCAGCCAGCCAGCCAGCCAGCCAGCCAGCCAGCCAGCCAGCCAGCCAGCCAGCCAGCCAGCCAGCCAGCCAGCCAGCCAGCCAGCCAGCCAGCCAGCCAGCCAGCCAGCCAGCCAGCCAGCCAGCCAGCCAGCCAGCCAGCCAGCCAGCCAGCCAGCCAGCCAGCCAGCCAGCCAGCCAGCCAGCCAGCCAGCCAGCCAGCCAGCCAGCCAGCCAGCCAGCCAGCCAGCCAGCCAGCCAGCCAGCCAGCCAGCCAGCCAGCCAGCCAGCCAGCCAGCCAGCCAGCCAGCCAGCCAGCCAGCCAGCCAGCCAGCCAGCCAGCCAGCCAGCCAGCCAGCCAGCCAGCCAGCCAGCCAGCCAGCCAGCCAGCCAGCCAGCCAGCCAGCCAGCCAGCCAGCCAGCCAGCCAGCCAGCCAGCCAGCCAGCCAGCCAGCCAGCCAGCCAGCCAGCCAGCCAGCCAGCCAGCCAGCCAGCCAGCCAGCCAGCCAGCCAGCCAGCCAGCCAGCCAGCCAGCCAGCCAGCCAGCCAGCCAGCCAGCCAGCCAGCCAGCCAGCCAGCCAGCCAGCCAGCCAGCCAGCCAGCCAGCCAGCCAGCCAGCCAGCCAGCCAGCCAGCCAGCCAGCCAGCCAGCCAGCCAGCCAGCCAGCCAGCCAGCCAGCCAGCCAGCCAGCCAGCCAGCCAGCCAGCCAGCCAGCCAGCCAGCCAGCCAGCCAGCCAGCCAGCCAGCCAGCCAGCCAGCCAGCCAGCCAGCCAGCCAGCCAGCCAGCCAGCCAGCCAGCCAGCCAGCCAGCCAGCCAGCCAGCCAGCCAGCCAGCCAGCCAGCCAGCCAGCCAGCCAGCCAGCCAGCCAGCCAGCCAGCCAGCCAGCCAGCCAGCCAGCCAGCCAGCCAGCCAGCCAGCCAGCCAGCCAGCCAGCCAGCCAGCCAGCCAGCCAGCCAGCCAGCCAGCCAGCCAGCCAGCCAGCCAGCCAGCCAGCCAGCCAGCCAGCCAGCCAGCCAGCCAGCCAGCCAGCCAGCCAGCCATCCAGCCATCCAGCCATCCAGCCATCCAGCCATCCAGCCATCCAGCCATCCAGCCATCCAGCCATCCAGCCATCCAGCCAGCCAGCCAGCCAGCCATCCAGCCAGCCAGCCAGCCAGCCAGCCAGCCAGCCAGCCAGCCAGCCAGCCAGCCAGCCAGCCAGCCAGCCAGCCAGCCAGCCAGCCAGCCAGCCAGCCAGCCAGCCAGCCAGCCAGCCAGCCAGCCAGCCAGCCAGCCAGCCAGCCAGCCAGCCAGCCAGCCTCTTAGTTGCTTAGTTATATGTTTTCTACTCCAATTTCCCATTGCTAATTTTTTTATAAACAATTTAGTGAAAAAATCGTGTTTTTTGGTATAAAAAGAAAAGTATTATAGCTATCGAAATGAACCCAGCTCCGATTTCCTCAATGTTTATAGGGAAGCCTTTTTGGGGATTTTTTTCGGGATTTCTGGGGATGCTGTGGAATAGATGTAATATAAATAACGAAGAAGCTTATTAATTTGTACATTGTATTTTTTTATTACACAAATACAGGTAAATTACATGCTTATCTTAGTAATATACATAGATATTAACTTAGATTAGGTAACTTAAGTTTCTATTTACATTTTTTTGTCTTTTACCGGGCTTTGAAGCGAAATCGTCATCATCAATATTGTTGCCTCCCGTATAAATATCGATTTCATCGTTATCTTCGAATGTATCGTCGTCAAGCTCAATTGGCATATTTGATTCTATATTGAAGCACGTATTTTCATACCGGTGTGCACAGAAATTTGTACATTTCAATCCGTATTTTACCCTTACCTTGAAATCCCCAAGCGACAGACCTATACACCTTGTCTAACTTCTTTCGCTATTGTCCCTCAAATGCCTTTTCAACAAAATTTGGAACCACTTTTACCAATTTAACGGCATTTTTATTAAGAGATATAATATTCAAATACGAGCAGCAAAGAAATCCCCAAAAAAGTCTTTCCTAATGAACATTGAGGATATCCGAGTGAAGAATCGTTTTCCGCAGCTTGAAATACCCTAAAATGAAGAAAAAATGTCGATATAGCTGCAATCGTACGGGAGATATCGCTATTAAAAATGTCCAAGTTGCACTGAGCGCGCTTCTGTTACTATATATACGCCTTCACCACTTCAGCTGCTTTACCCCATACCACTCGACCATTTTCGAGTTCTCGCCTGTTTTTACGCATGTTCGCACGCGTTTTCAACTAACTTTTCGGCGTTTTATCCAAAATCGAAGCTTGACGATTGGTAGCGCAAGTGTTCTATTTTGCGAAAAAAATTATTTTCGCAATTACGCGGTAACTAATTATCCGACAGTGCGTAGGTTTTGCACACTAAAAGTACGCATTAATATCTAATCTCACACAAAGGCCTTACGCTGTCACTATAAAAATGGCGGAGTTATTCGTTTTTCAAAAACGTTTTTTTTTTCTTTTTTGTAATAACTCCCTTAATAATTATCGAATCGGGTCGTTCCACCGCTCATTCTCTTCGTCTTTTCATCTCCTATATTTCGTCTTATGGATTTATTTCGATAGCTGTTATACTTTTCGTTTTATATGAAAAAAAAAAAACAAAAAACACGATTCTTTTCACTAAATTGTTTACAATAAAATAGAAATGGGAAATTGGAAATCTAATTTGCTTGGCCTATCGATGGATACCTCACGCGACGCACTCTGATTCGTTACAGAGCAAAGGCTCAATTTTACAATTGTGGCCATCGACCACGTGCAAAAACGAATGGGTCTCGCCTTCGCAATTTGAAAACACAAACAAAAGCCCTGGGCGGAGGAGGCAAGCTAACTGGCAAATTAATTGACGAGTTATCGATTTATTATGGTTTAGCAATACATCGTGATCCCGATTATATAGAAAAAATGCGTAATTGAATCTACGCAACGCTAGACCATACATTATCGACAGACGACCAACCAAAAGACGAAAAATGTCCGCACGGAGAAAATTCGCAGTACTCGTGACAGACGGCACTGAAGATTTACGCATCCACCTCTATTGCAGCGTTTTCGAAGCGATCTCTCCGATTTACAAAGAATTGAGCAGAGACGAGCTGCTTAGTCGTTGCATCGGCGGCTCCAAGCAAAATACCAACGACAGCTTTAAAACACCACGTCTATACCATACTATCATATACCACGAAAGATCAAAACTCCGAAAGAATTTTACCCGAAGCCCCAACCGCCGAAAATCTGAACACCGTCAAAATAATAGGCTATGGAAATTTTAAAAGTTTCAAAATTTTACTTTAAAATTAATGTAGTATAAATGAAAATTGTTTTCAATAAATCAACGAATTATTTCAAGAATTTGTTTCAATTAAGAAGTGATTTTACGTCATTTTCGAAATTTTTCTAATGTTTCTCTGCATATTGGCGATGTTATATTTTCTCAATTTAAACTCTGTCGAAACTCAACTATTTTTCTTGATACACTTAACGAAAATCACTTATGAACAAACTGTTTCGAGACCGCCAAGTCTCTTGATACAACCTGATACATACCATTCAAAATTGTAAGGGAAGGTTTAGAAATAATCAAGATCACGGATTTCATAAATTGTAAATTATTATTTAAAAAAACTCCTTGACTTGCTACGCAGATTCAGTATAAATAGCGATAAATTGATCGATATCCGCCCTACATATGGGACATCTCTTGACTTCTTGTTCTCCCAGGGTTGTCGCGCACCTTAAACAACTGCAATTGTGACCACACGGAATGAATCCGTGGGTCACATTATTGCAGAGACAGATGACACATTTTGGTGCTCTAAAGAAAAAAAAAAATATTAGCGTATGTCATAAATACTTCGTAAACATAACGTTAACATGAAACATAACTGCGAAGTGAACAAAACCAAGAATATTAGGAAAACAAAATTGGTAGTTCTTCCAATATAATGGCATTCATTTAACCTCTTAATAGACAAAATTACACGTTCGAATATCCCATGTTTGATATAGAATTTGTATAGGTGGATTTAAAAAAATGTAAATATGGGATGCTAAAATTCTTTCTCACCCCATCTGCCAAAAACTCTGAAAAAATGTAACAACTCCAAAACAACAAAACAACACTTTTTAGTCGTTAGGACAAATATTGTCAACCTTATAGTTTTCACTATACGCTGCACGATGCCGGCTTTACGGAAACCTGCCTCGTTTCAAGAAAAACTAAATTTCTCTGCGAAAAAAAAAATTGTAATTTTTTTTTACAACCGAAACTAAAGTTAACACTTCCCTTCTCAAAGATCATTTCACTAAATAGCGAGATTTCTATTTTTCCGAAGTGCAACGAACGACTTTGCAAGGTGAGAAAATCGTGAAAAACCGCCATTTTCAAAATGACGTACCGGGTACAAAAAAATAGAAAAAATAATATTAAAAAAGCAAATTGAAGCTAACATTATTCTCTTCAAAACCCCGTTTAGTAAATTGGTTTCCGATTTGTTTTGCCGAGATATACAATTTTGTGTCCGGAAAGAAAAATTGCAGGGTTCCCCAAACTTTTGGCCAAGGGTGTATATAACCTTCGCTTCCTGTATTATCACTTCCAACCTCCTATTCTCTGGCTTCCTCTTCCTCCCACTTCATTCTTCTCCAGTCTCTTAGTAGTCCAGTCAAAAGTGGCCAAAGTCGAAAATTTTTGCGACCGCTTAGTGAAACACGTATTCCTATGTTAATCGACCCAGGGAATCTGAATTTCTAGGAATTTTAACTATTAACAGTGAAGAAAAGGGTTAAATACCGAAAAATATGCATTATTTCGAGAACGAAGAGGAAATCGCAAAAAAGTTTCGAACAAAAGTTGTAGAGGGGAAGATTTTACCCAATAGGTGTATATGATGTTTTTTCTCTATCTCCAATAGTTTAGCCGTAAAATTGAAAAACAAATTCACACCAAACTATCAACGCGCGAAGCACACGGACGTGACGAAATCGAGAGGTATGAGCATCGCTGGGACGTCCTCTCTCTCTCGCTCTTGCACGGCCGCTACCGCGCTTCGTTCGGGGGTCCCCGACGTTCGATCGGGTATTTTCTGCAGCCCATAGGGACGTCCGCGGCTTCCCCTCTTGACGGCACAGCGCGCCAACCGGGAGCTCGGCTCGAGAGTCGCCGGGACCAATCGGGTGTTTTCGCGGGAGTTAGATAGGACATTTAAAAAGACAAATCCGTTACCTGCTAATATTTCGTACACTGAAATAAAAAGCGCGAGAATAGAGCATTTCGTTGAAACGACGTACAGAAAAGTACCTTTTTTAAAGGGCAAGCTGTATTATTGGAAACGCCTATATGGAAAGGATGGTTATGAGAAATTTTGTTTAATAATGATTTTAACATAATTTGTTTTCTTTGTGTATAAAGTTTTACATACAGTAAAAACATAAGATTGAATGATAGAAACTCTAAATTCTAATATTGACAATATAATTTGTGTTAAAATGATAACGTATCATAAAATTATTATTAATGAAATAGCTGATTCTTTTATTAAAGTTAAAAGTAAATATCCTGCAAATATATTTGCTGTTCATCGAATTTATCAAGTTAAAGGACAAATAATGTTTCTAGTTGTTTCAATTAAAACTATAAAAGGTATTAAAAGAAAGGGGGTCTTTTGGGGGATTACGTGCGCAAATGCAAAGTTTGTATTGTTTAATGAAAGGAAAATTATTAAACTAAATCAAAATGGGAGGGAAATATCAATTGAAAAAATTAAATGTCTTGAACTTGTAAAAATATATGGGATTTGTGAAAAAATATATAAAACTATTTCTTAAAATTAATATAAATAAAATCGTCAAATCAAGTATATCAAAACAAATAAATTTGTTCATTAAATAATTTTTAATTCTTTGAATAAAGTTATTGAAATGATTTTTTTTTAATTAATCGAGAATCAACTATTCGGAATAATATTTGAATAATAACAAAATTTGAATAGAATAAATTCAATTTAAATCAACCATTGAATTGGTACTAAAATAAAAAATAGAAAATAAATTTCTTATCATTTTAAGATACATTTTTTCTAATTTTTATTATTATACGAATTAATATGTTTATCAATCTAAATAAAATTATATTCAAAGTTAATCAATTGCATAGTGATACTTGTGGAATATAAAAAATATTAATTTTAATGATTTAAAAATTACATTTTAATGTTATATTTTAACTCATTTCTTTCATTAGAGGTAATTTTAATTACTATATATTGATTTAAGAGATCATAACTTTAAATTCAGTTATCCAATGAAAATGGATAAGAAATTCATTGTATAAAATTTTCATGATTAGTTCTTTCAATTCTAATGATGGAACAGTTCAGGAATGAATTACATCTGAAGAATTAATTAATATACGAATTTGATTTTTATTTGGAATAATTATATTATTATCAACATCTAATAAACGGAAATTATTTATGTTCATATTATTATTTTTAATTATAAATAAATGAAATTTAATTTTATTGAAATCTGAATATTCATAAGATCAGTAACATTGATATCCAATAGATTTAATTGTTAGAGTTGAAATATAAATTTAATCTGTTAAATATAAAACGTCGAATGCTGGAATTGCTGGATAAATTGAAATTAATATCGGAATTAATGTTCAAACAATTTCAATATTTTGATTTTGTTAAATACACTTATTACAGTAGAACCTCGACCATCCGAACCCTCAATTATCCGAACGATGATTTAGTTTATCCGAACGCTCAATTATCCGAAAGTTGGCGCGAAAGATACATTCTTGCTTGCTGCCACCGCCGTGAGCAACAATGAGCAACCCAACGCAACTTCTCCTTCTCAAACGGCTGCGAGACTAAGCCGCTCAAAAACGCGTTACAGCCGTTCGCCACTGAAAAAAGGATGATTTTATTTTTAAAAAAATATTTAAAAAAAAGCATTCGACTTTTTTCAGGTGTTTAAAATACATATATATTTCAACGTTAATATGTATGTCAAATTTTTATATATATGTATGTACTATTTTTATATAACAAGGTGTTGTTTATGATCTCGTCCCAAAAAACCCACGTTTCGATTATCCGAACTTTTGATTATCCGAACTAGTCTCGGTCCCAATTGGTTCGGATAATCGAGTTTCTACTGTATTGAAATTATTAATGAATGAGGAAAAAATAATATGAATTATTATAATCGTAATTAGCAGCAACATTATTAATAAATGATCATAAATGTGTTTTAAGTTTTCTGTAAATTGTGAATTAGCATCTTGTATATTAATGATGAATTAGGTAGAAATTGCATTAATTTAGCGTGAATTAATTATGATATATTAAAGCAGTTTAATTAAATCTATGATTTAATGGGGGGTAAAATATTCTTAATCATTCAATTGAAGAAATGGTATACATTGAAAAAAGATTTAATAGTTGAGGTGATATTCGTTCTCATATTAGAAAAAGAAAATATATAATTTTTAATATTGAAATTAAAGATCCTATAAAAGAAAAAATATTTTAAGTTATATAGGAATCAGGATAATCAGAATATCGTCGAGGTATTCCATTTAGACCCAAAAATCGATGGGGGAAAAAGTTAAATTAATTCGAAAAACATTCTGCACAATTGAATTTTTAATAATTTTTTATGTAATCTTAGGCCGTTTATTAATAGATATCGATAAATAAAAACTCCGATAATAGCAAATACAGCTCCCAGAGATAATACATAATGAAAATGAGGTACTACATAATAAGTATCATGTTAAGTAATATCACTTGGTGAATTACCTAGAATTACTCCATTTAATCCTCCAATTACAAATAAGAATACAAATCCTAATCTTCAAAGGTTTGAAGGATTAAATTTTATTTTTGATCCATGGATGGTAGCTAATCATCTAAAGACTTTAATTCCTGTAGGGATTGCAATCATTATAGTTGCTAAAGTGTAATAAGCTCATCTATGTCAATTGTACATATATGATGGGATCATACAATGAATTGTAAAAATCGAATAGCTAATATTGCATAAATTATACGAATAGAACAAAAAGTTCCTTATTTTTTCATTTTGGTAAAAAATTATATGGGAAACCAAATATGGGAAATTATATGGTATAACCAAATCCTGGTAAAATTAAAATATAAACTTCACGATGTCCATAATATCAAAATAAATGTTGGGATAGAGATGGATCTCCTCCACCTGATGGATTAAAAATTGTATTTAAATGTCGGTCTGTTAAAAGTAAAGTGACCCCTGCTAATATAGAAACAGCTCATAATAATAAAGTTGTTGTAATTAATATTAATCATGAAAAAAAAACCCCGATGAGTTGGTCTGGTGGTTAGCGTTGCGGGCCAGCCGATCGGGAGGTCGCGGGTTCGAATCCCAGTCGCGTACTTTCGTCAGGAAATGTTTTTCTTTGACATTTTCTCGGCAAAAGACTAGTTCCGTCACTGGGAGGCGAACTTGGGACCGACTGTATCGGTATAGGTTTTCGGCAGTTTCCCTAAGCCCATGACTGGCGGAAACATGAGATATGCATGGTGAATACGATACGGACGAGGAAGTCGACTGTGGACGCAAGGGGGGGATGATCCCGAGTGAGAAATATTGTCAGGCTGGCCTGATATTTGATCTGCGCCTGATCAGCTTGTAGTACGAAGGCCTTACTTAAGTTTGCCTTAATTTGCCTGATCAAGCTGGGGTCAGGCGGTGGTCGAGCAACCGGACTTACGGCTTACTTCAATTCGCCTGACCCGGCTAGCTTCAGGCGATGTCAAGCAACTGGACTTACGGGTTACTTCAATTCGCCTGATCCAGCTAATTTCAAGCAATCATCATGTAACTGGACTTCTACAGTTTGGCGCTAAAAACGTGCCTAACCTCATCTTGTCAAATGATACACAGACACGAGAGAAGCACGAGACATATTATTAATCACTTTATACATTTTTACATATAACGTGTACGTTGTGAATAAGATGGACAAACACAATCGGAAGAAGATTGCGCAACGACTGTGTCTGCGTGAATAGCGGGCTCTAAATAAGGGACAAAACGAAGAAATAATACAGCAGCAGGTTAGTATAACAATTAATTTTTTCAAAGACTTACAATTCTTAAATCTATAAATATAAATTAAATTAAATCTGACTGTAAATTAACCATACGCCAAATTATATATGCGTTGGTTGAAATATTTATTATGATACATTTGACAGATCCGGAACAGATCCTCTCAGCGAGGAACAACTCGAAATTCCTGAGGATTGGCATGTGTTGGCGCTACCACTATGTAAGTAGATTTATATTTGTTTTGTGTATCGATTTTATGTTTCTTTACTTGGTCCGTCTCCTTTGTCAAAGGAGAAGAAGAGACAGCGTAGGCCAACCAAATAATGGTAAGCTGACAGCGTAGTTCAATCTGGTAAATGTTTTGCCATCGGTGCTGATTAGCCCGGACAGCGCAGGCTAACCGAATAATAATAAGTTAACTGCGCAGTTCAGTCAAGTGAAAGTAATTCTATCAGTGCAAGTTAGCCCATAAGAAATGCACTTCGGATGGACATTACATTCACTGAACTGACTACGCTGTCAACTTACCATTATTTGGTTGGCCTTCGCTGTACGGCCCCGGACAGCGTAGGCTAACCGAACAATGACAAGTTGACTGCGTAGTTCAGTTAAGTGAAAGTAAGTCCATCGGTGCAAGTTAGCCCATTAGAAATGCACTTCGGATGGACATTACATTCACTGAACCGCACTACGCTGTCAACTTACCATTATTTGGTTAGTCTTCGCTACGGGCCCGGACAGTGTAGGCTAACCGAATAATGATAAGTTGACTGCATAGTTCAGTTAAGTGAAAGTATTTCCATCGGTGCAAGTTAGCCCATAAGAAATGCACTTCGGATGGACATTACATTCACTGAACTGCACTACGCTGTCAACTCACCATTATTTGGTTGGTCTTCGCTGTACGGGCTCTCCTGCTTCGATTCTAATTTTCGTTAAAAAATGACCGCTCGCAGCTTTTGCAACAATTTTTTTTCTTCTTTAAAGTAGATAATTGGATGGTGAGAAAAAGGAAAAAAAATAGATCTGAATTTTGTGCCACCCTAATAAAATAATGTGCATACCTTATGTAGATATATATGTAGACATTGAATTCTAAGTGGGATGAACATTTTCGTATTTTTCAGTGGCTGTCATTTCGAAATATAGGGAACACGGAATAGAAGTTCTTTCGAAGCAAATTGGACAAGCTGTTGGAGCGGTATCAAGGCCTGATTAATTCAGCAAAAGACTGGGACAAGTTTCGAGCGTCGCATAAAAAAACGAACAGAACGCCCAATATAACGTTTCCTAGAAACGTCTGGTCATAAAAACGTTGAGCTCTGTTTACTTTATTCACGAAGTTTCTTAAGTTTTTGTTTGAAAAATATATTAGTTTATTTCGGGATGATAAGTGGAATATAATACAGTGATATATCTTAGTTTATTTCGAGTTTTTGTTCTATTACAAATACAAGAAAAATGATGTTTGTTTTCCATATAGATATATGTGAAAAATATATGTGATAAATTTTATATTAAGATTAAAAAATAAACGATCAGCGTTATTTATAAAGTGGTACCTTTTTCTCTTTTGTGTATGCGTTGTATTTTTTATTTCAGGAAAAAATCGGTCATCCTGAGCCGTGAAAAATCATATGATTTTTCATTTTGATCAAGCCGTGAAAAATTAAGCCCTTATCAGGCCTTAATTTTTTACGCTGATCAGGCCTTGATCTTTTACACTGACCAGGCCTTGATTTTTACCCTGATCAGGCCTTGATAGTTTACCCTGATCAGGCCTTGATTTTTTACCCTGATCAGACGGAAGTCAGGGATTGTGTTTCAAAAATGATCAGGGCTTGATAAAAAATTCTGATCAAGGCTGGAAAAAGAAGTCAGGATGCCTGATCAGGTGCTTATTGTAGCTGGAGCAAGATTTCTACTCGGGATGGAGACAAAGAACAAGTGTAGAGCGGTGGACATATGAGCAGTGGAGCCTTGTAAAAAGCCGAAAAGGCTGTGCAAGTAAAACTTGAAAAAAATATTTTAATCATGAAAATACAATAATTTGTTGAAAAAAAATATATTAATCATGAAAATACAATAATTTGTTCAAAAATAACATTTAACAAATAACAATATAACATTTTTTATATTTATGATTGTGGTAATAAAATTAATTGCTCCTATAATTGAGGATAATCCTGCGAGATAAGAGAGAAAATTGCTATATCTAATGATCTTCCTTCATGATATAAATTTAATGAAATAGGTTTCTTATAATTAATCAATTAATAGAAGGATGTAAAAGTCAAAATCGCAAATAATTTATGCGTGGCAATGATATATCTGGGGCTGCTAATATTAAGGGAATTATACAATTCCCAATTCCTCCAATTATAATAGGTATAACTATAAAAAATATGATGAATGCATGACGTGTGATGATGGATTTATATAATTGATAATTATTAATGAAGTAACCAAGATTACCGAATTCTATACGAATTGATAAACTTAATGAAGATCCTATTAAACCAGATAATATTCCCAAAATAAAATAAAGAATTCCGATATCATTATGATTAGTAGAAAAAAAAACATTTTCGAATGATTTTTTAGTTAAAAAAAATTATTGTAAATTTAAAGATATATTAGTTATAAAATTTTAAGTAATGTGTCCGACTTAAGTAGTAAATTGTAAATTCATTTGAAAGATTAATTCTTTACTATAACATTATCAAGATTTAAAAGTAAATTTTTATTCTTATTTTGAAGATTAATAGTTTTTTTAACTTAAAATGTTAAATAATTCAATTATTTAACATTCATAAATGTAATGAACTGATAAATAAAGTTATGAATAAATTATTTATATTATTAATATTAAAACTTTATAATATAGATTAATTTTTAAGATCATTTTTTCATAAGCCTAAAGAAAGAATAATACGTGTGTAAAATAAAAATAAGATTGATATAATTATTGAAATTAATAAGATAATAAATGTAATTAATTGTTAATTAAAATATTAATTGAAGATCAGGAAAATAAAAAGGGGTTGGGGCCACGGCTTAATTTTTATTCCTGATCATAAATAAAAAATTCATATTTTGGTACAGCAATGTTTAATTGATATATATAATTAACAAATTGATATACAGCGGTATTTCTAGAATTCCTATCCCTCATTTTCTGGTTCAGTCTGTGCCGAAGAGCCGGGGAGCTGTCAGGTGAAAAACTCAGTCCCGATGGATTTCGTGCGAAAGGAAAAACAGCCGGTAGCGGAGTCTTCACAATCCGACAGCTTAGCTCTATATACTAGGCTGCCGAAGATACCCGTTCGACTTTCGGAGACCGTCGGCCCAAGCACGTGCAGCGCGCCGGCAAGAGAGTAAGGGGCGGTTAGGTACCAGTGGTCTTCAATCTCCTCGATTTCGTCACACGCGCGTTTATAGTATTGGTGTGAATTGGTTTTTCTTTATTTACGGCTAAACTATTGGAGATAGAGAAAAGAATCGTATACACCTACAAGGTAAAATCTTCCATTCTACAACTTTTGTTCGAAACTTTTTTGCGATTTCCTCTTCGTTCTCGAAATAATGCATATTTTTCGGTTTTTAACCCTTTTATTCACTGTTAATAGTTAAAATTCCCAAAAATTCGGATTGCCCGGGTCGATTAACATAGGAATACATGTTTCGCTAAGCGGTCGCAAAAATTTTCGACTTTGGCCACTTTTGACTGGACTATAGTGTCTCCTCTCGTTCGTTCTACCACCACATGCTTCCCTCTATTTGTATCTTTCCGTAGCTTACGCTGGTTTTTCTGCCCTTCCTTCCCCCCTCCTTCCTTATATGCCTTAGTTGCCACTGCATTCTTTTCTCCTCCCAGATTTGATCGTCCTCTATCCATATCTTTCCAAACTTCTTCCTATTTCATGTTACTCCTTTTTTGCCTCTGTATTCTCCGTCCTGACCTCTCGTTTCCTCTCCCTCCTTCCCACCCTACTCTTCCCTATATTCCTCACCTACACTACTCTTCCGTCCACTTGTATATTTCCCATCACTTTCTTTGCCACCTCCGTTGCTGACTCCTCCCCTAATTGTCCTCCTGTTGTTTGCTGTTCTTTTAAGCTTTACAATCGATATGCCTGCAGTTGAGTCAACTATTACTCGATTAAAAAATAAAATAGGTACAGCGAGAAGCGAAGTGTGCAATTAAAAATTATTAACCTTCGTTTGAATAATGTCGTCCGTATCCACACTTCGAAAAGTGCGGGCAAAAGCCTACAGTTCACTAAGCTAAAAGCATGGCGAACGCGTGCTCTCGGCTGCATAATGCATGCATACGACACACTCAAAATCGGGTTGGCTAATCAAAAGTCGCTGTATTTGTACTTGTAGTTCCATTCCGCTGTCAAATGTTCATTCGTGAAATTTTCACCTACTATCGCGTCATGAACAAAGAATATACGTGACTCAGATTAAAACCCATTTATCAACGAATGTCGTCCGCATCCACACTTCGAAAAGTGCGGGAAAAAGCCCACAATTCACTAAGCTAAAAGCATGGTGAACGCGTGCTCTCGGCTGCATAATGCATGCATACGACACACTCAAAATCGGGTTAGCTAATCAAAAGTTGCTGTATTTGTACTTGTAGTTCCATTCCGCTGTCAAATGTTCATTCGTGAAATTTTCGCTTACTATCGCGTCATGAACAAAGAATACACGTGACTCAGATTAAAACCCATTTATCAACGAATGTCGTCCGCATCCACACTTCGAAAAGTGCGGGCAAAAGCCCACAATTCACTAAGCTAAAAGCATGGTGAACGCGTGCTCTCGGCTGCATAATGCATGCATACGACACACTCAAAATCGGGTTGGCTAATCAGATGTTGCCGTACTTTTATCTTCATAACTCGAATGAAAGTTGAGGCATCGATTTGAAATTTTGCACCCAAGTAGAGCAACCGGCCTTCTGTGTTTGATGCGATTTTTATCCGATGATATGACACTTATTTGAATTCTTTTGGAAATTTTAACAAGACGTGGCCATTTACATGACGCTTTATATTCTTTAATTCTTCAAATCTTGGAAAATCATTTTATCATTGCACTGACAGGACAACAGTCTGTCCGCTCAAAAGAACAACACACGTTCATGTTTTCGATAACTTTCTTTGCCACCTCCTTTGTTGACTCCTCCCCTAACTCTTTTTTATTCTTACGTTTCTTTTTGTTTCCTCCCTTTCCTTTATCACGCATTTTCTCCCCATCTTCTATAGTTTTTGCTTCATGTCTTCTCCTTCCCCCTCCCACCCCCTGCGACCTCGAAAATGAGACAGTAAAGCGAATAATTCATACCAAACATTAGGTACTCGATTGTACTATTTCGCCTCTTGATATGTTGTACTATAAATGATGCCAGACGATTAACCTTCTAAGACAATGTCCCGTTGTTTGCTGTTCTTTTGAGCTCCACAATCGATATGCCTGCAGTTGAGTCAACTATTGCTCGATTGAAAAATAAAGTAGGTCCAGCCAGAAACGAAGTCCGCTATTAAAGATCATTAACCTTAAGCCCACAATTCACTAAGCTAAAAGCATGGTGAACGCGTGCTCTCAGCTGTATAATGCATGCATACGACACACCCAAAATCGGGTTGGCTAATGAGATGTTGCCGTATTTTTTATCTTCATAACTCGAATGAAAGTTGACGCATCGATTTGAAATTTTGCACCCAAGTAGAGCAACCGGCTTTCTACGTTTGATGAGATATTTAATTGTTGATAGGACAATTATTTGAATTCGTTTTCAAATTTTAAGAAGACGTGGCAATTTATTTTTGATTCTTTCAAATCTTGGAAAATGATTTTATCATTGCAGTTACAAGACAACAGCATGTCCGCTCAAAAGAACAACACACGTTTGAATCGAATATTTTAATACAAAATAACCCTATACAAACTTGTACTATTTTAGTCTTTTTTGTTGACGGTTTAACGAATTCCTTGCGTTTTTTTTACAAATATAAGGAAGTTTTTAATTATATTTCGCCGTTATGTTTTGTTTGTTCGTTTTTATTTGCTGTAAAAATGTTGACTGTATTTTGTTCATTTATTCTATTACTTTATTATTATTACTGTTTTCCCTTCGTTATGCAAGACCAAAAAATAAATTATAGTCAACATTTTTCGTTTACAACATACGTCTGTAGTAACAATACGGAAGATGCAAAATAGATTCACACATTTATTCAATCTAAATATAATGATGAAGTTTGGCCAAGTCCATTTATCCTCGACAAAGTGATATCAATTTAAGTTTGTCATCTTTATATATTTTAAGGACCGTTAGTTGATAATTGAACTCATCAAATGAAATGTTTATGGAATGCATCGATTATAGAGAGAAAAATACCTTTTTAGCGCTGAACAAACAATCGATAAAAGGATTAAGAAGACAAAATCTAACGATCAAAATTATTACGGGAATCTATTTTGCACCTTCGACAAACATGTATTGTTACCTTGTGCATTCTTCCTCCGTTTCTTGGTTCGTCTCTTATGGCCGGAGGGTTGTCGTTCGATGTCTAGCCTCTGCGCCTTCATTTGCCGTCTTCGTTTTTTGCGCAGGTTTTTTTTCTACTTTTTGACAATGTAAAAAATTAATATATTACAAATTATACTCAGCAGTATTATTCTGTTATGATAACTGGTATAAGAGACCGTGCGATTTCCTTCCATATTCAAAATATAAGAATTCCCTACATCTTGGACCCAAAGTTCATATTGTAATTATTACCGTTAGCGGTTCCGGTTGAAGGTTCCGGCAAACGGGCAGTAGGTGAAGATTGAGGTCGGTTCCTTTCCAACACAACCTCCTCAGCAGCTTGGGGAGAGCCCGGTGAGCTATTAAACGGACTTGCTTCCAATCCTTAAATAAAAAAAAGGGATATCATCAAACTGCAACAATTCATTTCTCGAAATACACATGAAGCTAACTTCCTATTCAACAACTTGAATCATTAGCATTCATTTCTAGACTATAACATTATCAAATATTTCACCGTTACCATGTTCGTCATGCATTTCGGGCTCGGTTGAAAAAGAGGACTCGATGTGATCGACGCCTGATTCTGCAAGAAATAGTTATTTTTGAGTTCATTCATGAACCACAATTGACGCAATTGTTAATAATTGTTACCATCTTCACCCTATGCGCTTTATTATATTTAATAGGGTGTACCGAAAATAATCGATTTTTTTCGAGTTTCAAATTATGTTCCGATATCCAAAATTATTTCGGTTTTCGCGCCGTTACTATTTTCCATAAGATGAACACAGGAAAATAAATACGTCGGTAGATATAGCTTCATATCGTCTGAAAAAAATTTCACGAATATCCAATCAACATATTTTTGAACAAAAATGAAATTTCCTAGAATAAAGGCTTACAGGCAAATATCTCAGATTAAATTAAATTGCTATAGCTGTTCGAAAATAAACCTGTATAAAAAATAACAATGTGTAAAGTTTATTTAATGAAAACATGCTTCAAGAAAATTTGCTACGAAAAAAGAAAGGAAAAATTAAAATTTTCAGTTTGTGAGCTAAACTTAGTTTGAGAACATGGCGAAACAACTTGTTTTTCTTCATTTTATTCCAAAGCTTTAATTCCAAAAACAATCATTAACCAAAAAATAAAATCGTTACATGGCTCGCGTGATGCGATTCTTTTTGTAGTCGCTCGCAATGTTGTCTACATCATTGGGCATTAGCTGCCAGCACACAAAGCGAGTCCTTGCGAAATAAAGTTCAGAGGAAGTTACTTAAATTAAACACAAAAGGACGAACGGATAAAGGAAGAGAATAAAGTCAACTAAGTTATGTTATAAGTTAACCATGCAGTTAAATCTATGTTTTTACAATGAAAGTTCATCCATTCGAACTCACTAGAAAATTTCGGCAAGCATTGTTACATTCCAATTAGGAAATACATCGATTAAACTGCGTTGGTAACCCATAACGTTACTCAGTTGGCTTTATCTCTCTGTATGTTGGGAAAGAATACACAATGATATAGTCAATATTGCGAGTTACTACAAGCAAAATGACATCACACGAGCCATGTGTCAAATTTTTTTTTTTGATTAATCATTGTTTCTGGAATTTGAGCTTTGAAATCAAATGAAGAAAAAAAAGTTTTTTTCAAGATTTTCTCAAACCAAGTTTAGCTCACAAATGAATGTTTGAATTTTTTATTTTTTTCTTTTTAGCAAATTTTCTTGATGCGTTTATACAATGAACGATACATTTTACTGTTTTTCATACAGGTTTATTTTCGAACAGCTATAGCGATTTAACGGTTCATCTGAGATATAAGGCTGTAGAACGTTTTTGTAGAAGATTTCATTTCCTTCAAAAACATGTTAATGGCATATTCGTGGGATCTACAAAGACATATATTTTCCTATGATCATCTTATAGAAAATGCGAACGGCGGGATGACCGAACGAATTTAATTTGGAGCTCCCCTTCTGGGTGATTTCTTTTTTTCACATAACAACGATTGTACCCTTTGGAACTCAAAAAAAATAACGATTTTTAAAAAAGACAGCCTGATGTTTAATTATATTTTAATCTACCTTGACGGAATACCTTCAAGGTTCACTTGAAGGTATTCCTTCAAGTGAACCTTGAAGAAGGTGAACCTTAAAGGTTCACCTCCTTCGTCGATCTTTCTGGGCATCTCATCGTAATCAGAATCCGGATCATGAAAAAATCAATATACATATGTACATATATACTTTTTAGATATACGAGATGATTCTTGGGCCGAACAAAAAATTTATATCGCCATTTACGAAACAATTTTTATTAGTATTTTGATAACGTCTTATACTGCAATTTACGTCGATGTAATCCATGTATTTTGCTCTTGGAGTACTTGGGGTTATTTGTTTTTTATTTTGCAATTTGTGGACAATAAAAATTTTTGTTTCTATTGAAACGTCCTCGTCGAAAAGTGCGATAACCGATAATTCTGGTGATAAATGCTACAAATGGTTCATAAATGTATTGATTGCCGCGGTAGCAAAATTATTATTAATTGCACTTTTCATTATATTGTCGCACTTTTCGAAAATGATGTTTTAATAGAAACAAAACTAAAACTTGCAAAAGAATTGATGATGTTTCAATACAAACAAAATAAAAAGTTGCAAAAGAAAGAAATCTGTGTGTGTTTGTGTGTGTGTGTGTGTGCGTGTGTGTGTGTATCTACTTCACACGCGCCGGAAGTGAATACCTATTTGCACTAAACTGACGTAACAAATTATTTTAGTAGGTGAATCGGCCGAAAAAGGTAAGGAGGCGGGGAAGAGGGAGTGAATCAATGAATCGGGCTAGCAAGAAAGTAGGAATTAACACGCATGTAGATATTAAATTAGTTTTATTAGTTTAATTATTCAATCAGTCTTATTTGTATGTGGAAAACTGGCAGACATTTTTAATGCCTTCTTGTTCTAGACTGTATTGACCACACTCATTTATATTATTTTAAATGATTACAACATTATTTTTAATTATGAATTTTTAAAATGGTTATTTCTATTGTTATTTTTTAAATTGTTAATATTTTCATCATTATTATTTTTGTTGTTTTTTTCGCGAAGGCCTCCGCAGGCCTCCGTAGGATGATACTTACATTCGCTGTATGGCTCGAATTTTTTCTTTCGTTTTTTGTAATTGTGTTTATTTTTGTAGAAATTGTGTGATTCTTAATTATTTTTTTTCATCGTTTTTATTAGTTAAAAAATGTTATTATTTTAATAGTCAATTATCCCATTATTATGATTATTTTTGTTGTTTTTTTTTCCGAAGGCTTCTACAGGGCCTCCGAACGCCTTCGAAGGCTGCCGCAGGTTTCCGCAGCAAAAAAATAGAAATTGTTTTTAAAAATTATTGTTATTTTTTAAAGTTATTATTTTAATCGGTAATATTCTCATCATTATTATTTTTGTTGTTTTTTTTCTGACGGTTTCTGCACGGCCTCCGAAAGCCTCCGAACGCCTTCAAAAGCCACTGCGGAGATCTTCGAAAGCCCTGCGGAGGCTTTGGAATTGAAAAATAATATAATTTTTTTTATGGTTATTTTAATTGTCTTTTAAAGATATCGTCATTGTTATTTTTAAAAATTGTTATTATTTTAATTGTTAATATTTTCATCATTATTATTTTTGTTGCTTTTTTCCGGAGGCTTTCGCAGGGTCTCCGGAGAATAGTCCAGTTAAAAGTGGGCAAGTCGAAAATTTTTGCGACCCCTTAGTGAAATATGTATTTTTATGTTACTCGACCCCGGGAATCCGAATTTCTATGAATTTTAACTGTTAACAGTGAAGAAAAGGGTTAAGAACCGAAAAATATGCATTATTCCGAGAACGAAGAGGAAATCGAAAAAAAATTCGAACGGAATTTGTAGAATGGAAGATTTTACCTCGTAGGTGTGTACGATTTTTTTTCTCTATCTCCAATAGTTTCGCGGTAAAATTTAAAAAATCAATTCACACCACTATTATGAACGCGCGCCTGACGAAATCGAGGAGATTGATGAGCACTCGTACCTAACCGCACCTTACCCTCTCGCCGGCACCCTGCACGTGTTTCGGTCGAAGGTCCCCGAAGCGCGGTCGGGTATCTTCGGCAGCCTAGTATATATAGCTAAGCTGTCGGATTGTGAAAACTTTGCTATCGGCTATATTTCCTTTCTCGCACGAAATACATCGGGACTATATATGTTTTTCGCCTGACAGCTCTCCGGCTCGCCGGTGCGGACTGGACCAGAAAATAAGTGACAGGCATTCTCGAAATTACGTTGTATATGAATTTGTTAATTATATATATAAATAAAACATTAATGTTCCAAAAAACTTTCTTTAATTTATGATAAGGGGTAAAAATTAAGGTAAATATTCACAAGTGGGGCTCCAACCCTAATCGGCTCCAAAAAAAATTTCACCTGTTCAGGGCTATTCTGCAGTATAAAAATATGCTATGGGGGAGGGGTATTTTATTAAGAAAAAAAATATTGCCGGAAAATATTCGATTTTTGAAATACGTTTCCTGTATGCTTACTCTAATTTGACTTGTACCAAAATGAACCCAAACAAACCCAAACCCATGTCATTTGACCCACTTGATGTCACCAAACCCGTTTCCTCCATACCTTTAAAAAAGTAAATAAAGCGTTTGGGGTTTGAAATAAGAGTTGAAATTGTCTTCCCCCGACTTAAATATTATAAACAAAGTGCCCTGAAATACATCGACTCGGTACAAAATTTCCAAACCCCTTTTCTAGCTGGAGTCCCGCTTGTAAATATTTACCAAAATTGCATATGAGGCGTTCCATGCCATTTCACCTAGCCTGTGACCCCGACCATGTTTGATATACCTGATTTTTTTTTTTGAAAAATTGTACCCTATGAAAGGTATATCCACACCAATTTTTATATTTTATCTCTTCTCTTTTAGGTGCTATATTTTTCCAAAAATGTCGATTTTGAAAGTTTTGGAAACGTTTCAACGCTGATAACTGGTGAACTAATTGAAATATCGACAAATGTCGGTATATGTTTTTCTTCATTTTAAATCATACTTTCGTTAAAAAATATGAAAATTCATCAATTATCAATGTCAAGGTTTTTTGCTTTTAAAGTGACAACTATATTTTTGTAAAAATTATTAACTTTATTTTTTTTCAAAGTGGTCTCTAAAATACAGGGACCCTCTCTGTGATTTTTAAGACTAGTCTCATCGTGAGCCCACTTTTCCTTCTATTTTTTTCGAATGGATTATATTTTTTTTAGAAGATTTTATAATTTTAATCCTCAATGATGTTATTAATGATCTTGTGATTTTCAATTCGGCTTCGATAGGCCTGAAACGTTTTCTTTTTAATTTGTGCTGAATTAAACGGAAAAAATGTTTTGCTATTCAAAATGATATTGGATAAAAAATCCTTTTTAAGCGATTTTGAATAAAGAATGTTTTTCAAAAATAATTTCGAATGCAAAATATTTTAAAAAATGATTTTGAATAAAAAATCTTCAAACAAATCCGAAAAATTGAGATTCGCGTTAAACTCAGCACAGATGAAAAGTAAACCGTTTCTCGCCTGTCGAAGCCGAATTGGAAATCACAAGATCATTAATAGTAATTGGGGGTTAAAATGATAAAAATCTTCTCAAAAAATATAATTTATTCGAAAAAAATAAATGGAAAAATGGGCTCACGATGAGACTACTCTTAAAAATCACAGAGAGGGTCACTCTATTTTAAAGAATTCTGTGAAAAAAAAAATTAAGAAGGTTACTAATTTTTACAACAATAGAGTTTTCACTATAGAAGCAAAAAAACATTGAAATTGATAATTGATGGTTTTAATATTTTTTAACGCAATTATGCTTTAAAATGAAGAAAAATATATACCGACATTTGTCGATATTTCAATTAGTTCAGGAGTCAAACCTAGAACGGTTTATTTTTAATTTGTGCTTGTTTGAACGAAAAAAATTATTTTGAAAGAAAAAATAATCTTTTTTCGTTAAATACAAATTTTGGAAATGATTTGGAAAAAATATTATTGAAATTCAGCATAAATGAAAAATAAACCTTTTCAGGCCTGTCGAAGCCGAATTGGAAATCACAATACCATTAATAGCATTATTGGAGATTATAATGATAAAAATATTATATCTTCAAAAAATATGATGAATTCGAAAAAGATAAAAGGAAAAATGGGCCTACAATGAAACTAGTCTTAAAAAACATAGAATGGGTCACTCTATTTTGGAGAATTAAAATAAAATTGGAAAAGGCAATCACCTTTTACGAAAGTAGTTTTCTCTTTAGAAGCAAAAAAAAAACGTGGACATTGATAATCGATAATTCTTCCGTATTTTCTAACAAAAGTATGCTTTAAAATTTGAAGAAAAAAAATTATATTGACTTTTGTCAATATCTCATTTAGGTCAGGAGTTATCAACGTTTAAACGTTTTCAAAACTTCCGACATCGACATTTTTTGGAAAATTATAACACCTAAGAGAGAAGAAATAAAAATCCATAAAATGGTGTGGATATTCCTTTCATGGGGTACAATTTCACAACAAAGATAAAATAGGAAAATCAAAAATGGTCGGGGTTAGGGGTCGGTGAAATGGCGTGGAATGCCTCATATACATTGTACTAGACCTGCATTTGATTTGCCGTTGAGCTTGAATAATTTATATGAATTGAATGAATTTCGTACATTTTTATATAATGAACTGAATAATTATGTACACATTAATCAATTCAAATTTGAACAAATTGAAATTTTGCAAACAATTTAAATCCATTCAAACCACTGTTCAAAGACTTAACAAGGGAAGGACACCAACTGTGGATCACGGATTCAGCGCAGGTTTGTCTGGATTAATAGCACCACTAGAGTAGGATAGTCAACGGATACCGAATTATCGCGACATGGAAATATAAGCCGAAAAAATGCAATCGAAGAATATGACGCAACGTCCGTACTACGTCCGTTATATAAAAATTTCGAGAGTTCCGTAGCTCGGGGACAGAGTGCCCAACTAGCACCCGAGCAGCGCGTGTTCGATCCTTATCCTCGGCTGTATTTTTATTTTTTAATGAATAGAACTTTCAATCATAATGCACAATATATTTATTTAGAAAATTATGATAGTACAAATCGCTTTGATTGATTAACGCTCTGCTTTGATACGAGATACACCTCGGCACGCCACCAAATGACGCCAAAAAAACGCTCCGCTCCAACAAAATGCTCTATTCCCGCTCTTTTTGTTTCAGTGCACGAAATATTAGCAGGTAACGAATTTGTTATTTTCTATGCGCTACCTTACATAGCCCCGTCGAAGACACCCGATTGGTCCCGCGGACTCTCGAGCGGGGTTGCTGGTTGACGCGCCGCGCCGGCGAGAGGGGAAGCCGCTGACGCACTTCTGAGCTGCCGAAAATACTCGATCGAACGTCGGGGACCACCGAACGAAGCGTGGTAGTGGTCGTGCGCGAGAGGGGCGGAAGTACTAGCATGCTCATACCTTTCGATTTCGTCACGTCCGTGTGCCTCGCGCGTTGATAGTATTGGTGTGAATTTGTTTTTCAATTTTACGGCTAAACTATTGAAGATAGAGAAGAAACATCGTATACACCTACGAGGTAAAATCTTCCATTCTACAACTTTTGTGCGAAACTTTTTTGCGATTTCCTCCTCGTTCTCGAAATAATGCATATTTTTCAGTTTTTAACCCTTTTCTTCACTGTTAATAGCTAAAATTCCTAGAAATTCGGATTCCGCGGGTCGATTAACATAAGAATACATGTTTTATTAAGCGGTCGCAAAAATTTTCGACTTTGGCCACTTTTGACTAGACTAAGAAGCCCCTAGTCCTCCACAGCACATTGAAAAAATGTTTGTTCTTCGATTGCAATTTTTTTTCAAATGGATAATTTAATGTAATATTCAGAACTCATACCTTCATTTCATGTAAAATTTGTTGATGTCTCATCCGTTCCGCGGTCATCAGTCATGGTTAACCACACTTTCGATTTTCTCAATGTTTTTCATTTGTACCATATATTAAACCACTACTGCTTTTGTCCACACAATGCACATAAAATTATAAATAACTAGTAAAATCTTGGAAGTGTAGAGGCACAACGTATATAAAATATATATAAAATTGAGAGACACGGAATGAAATGTTGAATTGGACACGAGGCATGACGACGCAGAATGAACCCACACATAGCTGTAGGCTCAAAGATACAAGGGATAGATTGGCGCGCATGCGCGCAGCCGACCTATACGTACTAATACACGTATACCCGGGTATACTAGGGGTGCTCTCTCTCTCTCTCTCTCTCTCTCTCTCTCTCTCTCTCTCTCTTTTGTTCCTCCATTCCTCTTGTCCGATTTAACACACGATTTCCGTAACGCCACTCCAGAGTCGAATAAGAAGTATTCACTTAAAAAAAAATAACATAAAATTTTGGAAAAGCGAAAGATATGGATTACATGCATGAAAATTGCAGTATAAAACATTTTCTCCGAATTTCATTTTTAATCTTCAACTAATCTTCTACCCGAGAGGGGTTTGAAAAAGCAAAGATCAAGGGCGGTCCATAGAAACGAGAATATAGAGAAAATTATTCTCTACATTTCGTACATTGAAACCATACCCAAAAATTGATTCTTTTTGAGTTATTCAATGCACAATTTTTAAAAAATATTGCAACATTTTTTTGGCAGCGAAGATATTATCGGAGAGGAATGATCAAATACGCGATGGACGCGTCTTTTCAAGGGCCACAACGTTCCCATTTAAACAAAAATTGGATGATTCTTTTCCTAAAGAGTTATCGAATTAAAACTGATTTTTCAAAACTTCACCTCACTTTTTACCCCCAAAATGAACTTCCACGACTTCGGCGCTGCGAACAAAAGTAAAGCTCGAATTTTCCTGAACATATTGTCGCCCGGCCCATAAATGCTGTGCAGCTTTACGACGCCTCATGTGTACAGGATGTGAAAGTGAACATGTTCTCTTCATCATAAAAAGAATACTTACTGTCGACAAAACGAAAACAAATAAACTGCATAGCACATGAAACAAGAGAAAATGTCAAAAACTATAACAAAATGGGCAATATATTATATAAGACTCTGTTAATAAATGTCTTATGATGTGAATTGAAATGAAATTTCCGCCATCGTTAAACGGTGTGTTTAACGGTGTGTTGTACCTATTGTTCATACATCAGCAGGGGGATAGTTTTGGAATTGTAGAATTTCTCTTACCCGTGTGCAATATATATTGCTCATATATCAATATTAGAGATAGTTTTGTTTGGGTTGTTAAATAATTTTTTTTTCCATTGTAAAGATCGTGGGCGTAAAAGAGTATTCTGTCAAAAATGACAATTAAAAGGCCGTAGCTCTCACGAGACGCACTAAAATCAAATAATAATATTTCACGACGTCCATTTGCTTTCATTAAGTAGTTCATCAAAAAATGAACTTACAATGAAGCTGTGGCCCTACGAATTTCTGTTGCACTGAATCGCGAACCGTTGCTTAGAAACTTTGTCACTACGAAAATATAAACGGTCGGCAAATTACTGGAATTTTCCTTGCTAAACCCGGTTTCACACATCCTTGTACGAAAATCGCAGCAACGTTAGCCTTTTTATGAGCTTTTTAGATGTTTTCGTATCGTGTATTGCGTAATCTCACCAAGTGCTAAATTTGTTTACACTTTCGCGTAAGCCATATAATCTATAATGTTATACCCTACAACATCATAAAGACACAAGTGCGAGCGCCAATCGCGTAGCGTTTCGGATTAGCGGCGACGATTTGAATTTTCGTGGTGCCAAAAACCATGGATTATTACCTTTTGAAGTATAAAAAAACCCTTCGCCATTCTGTTTATTTTTTATTATGAAAGCACAATTCCAGAAACATAAATTGAGCCCTTTCATTTTTCAACAACCCAATACTCGTTTTACACGAGGAGTTCGTATGCAGACTATAACGTTGTGACGTCACAGCGCGCTCGGTTAACTTCAGATACGTTCAGCGCGTTTTCGCCTAGCTGAATAAAATCAAAGTTGCAAAGTGCTACATCTTTCTTCATTGTTAGAAAAAAATAAAAACAATAGCATTTCGTTATTAAAAGCGCACATGATCCATGAAAACATATAATTAAAAAAAAATCATTTAATAACCTAATTGTCGAATTTTACTTAAATTTACAAACTCAAATAATGAATTACGCAACATCTTTCTAAACTGATAACACTTAACTGACACTTCCAGTTTCATTTTATGTAGTTGACATTTAACAGTTTGAGCGATTAAACATGCAATATAGAATCATTTATGAAAACTAAAATAAAGCGATAAATACGCGAACGATTTAGGGATTGTGTTAGCCAAATGTAAGGGAAACGAAATTTGCCTCATGAAAAAATTGCCTACATTTATTTACTTGTTTTTGAAAGAAGTAACACATTCTATAAGACCACACGCATTTTATACATTTGAACATCGTTTCACGGTGGTTGCGTGCGGACATAAAGATGTGCGCAAATGACGCCGATAAGGTTAAAATATTCGAAGTAGTGACAAAGAAATAATGGTAGAGGGAGCGCAATAGAGTTATAAACGACGAAAGGAAATATTTGATTATATAAACTGTATACAACGATTCATAGCGTATGTAACAATAATTATTACAAGATGTTGAGGAATCGGCTTCGATTCGGCCCGTGAGATTTCCAAGGTCGTGGTGGAAAGAAAGAAGGAGTTTTTTTCACTCGTTTACGTTTCGATCCTTGGTTCGGATCCTCTTCAGAAACTTCCTTCAGGATCCTCTTCAGAAACAGAAAACTCAGGCCGAATCGAAGCCGATTCCTCAACATCTCGTATTATCAACACGGCCGCACACCACTCATACTCATTAATAATTATTACAACAAACATTTATTATGTTGCTTACGACTTTTGTGCTCTGATCGCTCAATTTATCATGTAATTATCGAATAGAAATTTGTCAAAATACGGACAGCACAGAATGGTATCATCACTTGCTCATTTGAGTCAATCAAAGATTTCACCTGGTCTTTAAATTTGGTATTTTGATAATTTATCATCCACTTACCTAATTGAATCGTCTCCTATCTCACAAATTAACACTATAGCGCCAAATACCAACCTGAGTTGGATATTCTATGAAACACCTGAAGTGTATGATCAGTATGAGAACCTGAGTGTATAATAACTCAATAGCTTCCGAAGTGATCCTGCTAGAAAGGAAGAATCGGAATGTTGTATTACTTCCAAATACAATTTCTCGACAATTTAGGACATTTTGTATATACTGTCATGACAACCTATTTTTTCTACTGTTTTACTAATGCCTTAAGAGCGTTATTGGTTGTTTCCTCGCACGTAGCACAGCAATCTCGTTTTACACAGTCGTATAATGTAACCAATCATTCTTCACTTTTTTAAAAATAGCAAGCCAATCGAAGTCAAAATGTCGCGCTTCGAAACAAATCTAAACAGGTATTGAAACTTTTCAAACGCTATTCCGTCGTTCTATTCGCCTATTATGAAAGTTGCATATGTCAAATACAATGTCGCTCTATCGAACGAATAAAATATTCTTTCTAATTTTCGAAACACTTGCACCGAGACGCTGCCGCGCCTTGTAATTAATAAAAGTTTTCCACGGGAGAATGGAAAATCGAAGTATTCTCCATATTTCATGGTAGATATCAGATATTAGAATGGAGTAAAGAAATCAACGGTATGTGGACAAAAATATTATCAGAAGTTAGACAATCGGGATTAAAAAGATTTCAACCAGCTCGAAGGCTTTCGGAGGTACGCTGCTCGACCCAGCGCTCACTTTTTACCTGTACGGCCTTCGATTTTAATTCGTCTTTCGTTGTTCACCATGAATGCAACGTACAATTTGTACGAATTGTCCTCTATTTTAAATCACGCTAAGACCCTTCAATGGCTTCGGGACGTAGGGTTGATAACAGCGACGCTGTTTTGCTCGAAGCATACATCAGTGTTCCATGCAGAGGTTCCCAGTGCCCATCCGAATTGCACGCCCAGCACAGTTCTATGACATGAAAACACTTTTCAAATAGTTCAGTCAAAAGTGGCGAAAGTCGAAAAGTTTTGCGACCGCTTAGTGAAACATGTATTCCTACGTTAATCGACCCGGGCAATCCGAATTTCAAGCAATTTTAATTATTAACAGTGACGAAAAGGTTTAAAAACCGCATTATTTCGAGAACGAAAAGGAAATCGCAAAAAAAATTCGAACAAAAGTTGTAGAATGGACGATTTTACCTCGTGGGTGTCTACGATTCTTTTCTCTATCTCCAATAGTTTAGCCGTAAATTAAAAAAAAAACAAATTCACACCAATACTATAAGCGCGCGCGTGACGAAATCGAGGAGATTGAAGACCATTGGTACCTAACCGCCCCTTACTCTCTCGCCGGCGCACTGCACATGCTTGTATTAGGCCGACGGTCTCTGAAAGTGGAACGGGTATTTTCGGCAGCCTAGTATATATAGCTAAGCTGTCGGATTGTAAAGACTCCGCTACCGGCTATATTTCCTTTCGCACGAAATCCATCGGGACTATGTTTTTCACCTGACAGCTCTCCGACTCTTCGCCACGGACTGAACCAGAAAATGAGCGATAGGATAGGTTTTTTATTTTCCTGATCTTCAATTAACATTTTAATGAACAATAAATTACATTTATTATCTTATTAATTTTAATAATTATATCATTCTTATTTTCATTTCATACACGTATTATTTTTTCTTTAGGCTTATGAAAAAATGAACTTAAAAACTAATCTATTTTATAAAGTTTCAATACTAACAATATATATCATTTATTCATAACTTTATTTATCACTTCATTAAATTTATGAATGTTAAATTATTGAATTATTTAACATTTTTAGTTCAAAAAAACTGTTAATCTTCAAAATAAAAATAAAAATTTACTTTTAAATCTTAATAATATTATAGCAAAGAATTAATCTTTTAAATGAATTTACAATTTATTACTTAAATCGGACACATTACTTCAAATTTTATAACTAATATATCTTCAAGTTTGCAATAATTATTTTTTAACAAAAAATTCATTGTAAAATTATTTTTTTCTACTAATCATAATGATATTGGAATTCTTTGTTTTATTTTGGGAATATTATCTGGTATAATAGAATCTTCATTAAGTTTATCAATTCGTATAGAATTCGCCAATCCTGGTTACTTAATTAATAATTATCAATTATATAATTCCATCATTACACGTCATGCATACATTATATTTTTTTTTATAATTATACCTATTATAATTGGAGGATTTGGCATTTGAATAATTCCCTTAATATTAGCAACCCCAAATATATATTTTCCACGCATACATTATTTGCGATTTTGACTTTTACCTCTTTCTATTAATTTATTAATTATAAGAAACCTCTTTCATTTAATTTATCTCATAAAGGAATATCATTAGAAATAGCAATTTTCTCTCTTAATCTTGCAGGATTATCCTCAATTATAGGAGTAATTAATTTTTTTACCACAATCATAAATGTAAAAAAATGTTATTTGTTAAATGTTATTTTTGAACAAATTATTGTATTTTCATTATTAATATATGTTTTTCAACAAATTATTGTATTTTCATGATATAGATACATTTTTTTTCAGCAAATTATTGTATTTTCATGATTAATATATTTTTTTCAAGTTTTACTTGCACAGCCTTTTCGGCTTTTTACAAGGTCCCACTACTTATATGTCCACCGCTCTACACTTATTCTTTCTCTCCATCATCCCCCGCCCCCCTTCTCCTTGCGGTCACAGCCGACTTCCTCGTCCGTATCGTATTCACCATGCATATCTCATGTTTTCGCCAGTCATGGGCATAGGGAAACTGCCGAAAACCTATATACCGATACCAAGTCGGTCCCAAGTTAGCCTCCCAGTCACGGAACTAGTCGCCTTTTGCCGAGAAAATGGCGAAGAAAAACATTTCGTGACGAAAGTACGCGACTGGGATTCGAACCCGCGATCGCCCGATTCGCTGGCCCGCAACGCTAACCGCCGAACCAACGCATCGATTTTTTTTCATGATTAATATTAATTACAACAATTTTATTATTATGAGCTGTTTCTGTATTAGCTGAGGTGATCACTTTACTTTTAACAGACAGATATTTAAATACAATTTTTAATCCATCAGGTGGAGGAGATACAAATTCTATACCAACATTTATTTTGGTTTTGGACATTCTGAAGTTTATATTTTTTTATTTTATTATTATTTATATTTTGTTTATTTATTATTTTTTATTATATTATTAAGTTTATATTTTGGTTAAAAATTATATGGGAAAGCAAATCGTGGTAAAATGGATTTGGTTTCCCATATAATTTTTAACCACAATAAAAAACAAAGAAGCTTTTTGTTTTATTCGTATAATTTATGCGATTTTAGCTATTCGATTTTTATTTGTAATTGGAGGATTAACTGGAGGATTAACATAATAAGTATCACCTTACATGATACTTATTATGTAGTAGCTCATTTTCATTATGTATTATCTCTAGGAGCCGTATTTGCTATTATAGGAGGTATTATTTATCGATATCCATTAACAAACGGCCTAAGATTACATAAAAAATTATAAAAAATTCAATTGTATAGAATATTTTTCAAGTTAATTTAACTTTCTTCCCCCAACGATTTTTGGGTCTAAATGGAATACTTCGACGATATTCTGATTATCCTGATTCATATTTTACTTAAAATATTTTTTCATTTATAGGATTTTTAATTTCAATATTAAAAATTATATATTTTATTTTTCTAATATGAGAACGAATATCACCTCAACGATCAAATCTTTTTTCAATGTATACAATTTCTTCAATTGAATGATTAAGAATATTTTACCCCCCATTAAATCATATATTTAATTAAATTCCTTTAATATATCATAATTAATTCTCTCTAAATTAATGAAATTTCTACCTAATCAATCATTAATATACAAAATGCTAAGTCACCATTTATAGAAAACTTAAAACAAATTTATGATCATTCATTAATACAGTTGTTGCTAACTACGATTATAATTATTGATATTATTTTTTCCTCATTAATTAATAATTTGAATAATAAGTGTATTCAACAAAAAGAAAAATTGAAATTGTTTGAACATTAATCCCGATATTAATTTTAATTTATCTAGCAATTCTTTCATTAAACGTTTTATATTTAACAGATGAAATTTATATATCAACTCTAACAATTAAATCTATTGGACATCAATGTTACTGATCTTCTGAATATGCAGATTTTAATAAAATTAAATTTCATTTATTTATAATTAAAAATAATGATATGAACATCAATAACTTCCGTTTATTAGATGTAGATAATAATATAATTATTCCATATAAAAATTAAATTCGTATATTAATTAATTCTTTAGATGTAATTCATGCCTGAACTGTTCCATCATTAGGTGTAAAAATTGATTCTATCCCTGGCCGAAGTAACCAAACTTTAATTAATATAAATCTATCTGGATTATATCATGGACAATGTTCTGAAATGTTTGGTATAACTCATACATTTATACCTATTGCAATTGAAAGAACTAATTATGAAAATTGTATACAATGAGTTATTTCTTATCCATTTTTTTGGATGACTGAATTTAAAGTTTTGATCTCTAAAATCAATATATAGTAATTAAAATTATCTCTAATAAAAGAAATGAGTTAAAGTATAACATTAAAATGTCATTTTTAAATTATTAAAATTAATATTTTTTATATTCCACAAGTATCACTATACAATTGATTAACTTTAAATGTAATTTTATTTAGATTTAAAAAAATATTAATTCGTATAATAATAAAAATTAGAAAAAATGTATCTTAAAATGATAAGAAATTTATTTTCCATTTTTTATTCTAATACCAATTCAATAGTTCATTTAAATTGAATTTCTTGTATTCAAATTTTGTTATTATTCCTATATTATTTCGAATAGTTTATTCTCCATTAATTAATTTTTTTAATTTTATTTCAATAACTTTATTCAAATAATTAAAAATTGTTTTATTGAATAAGTTTATTTATTTTAATATAATTGTAATATAATATTACATATAAATGTAATATAATATTTTTTCACAGGTCCCATATATTTTTACAGGTTCAAGACATTTAATTTATTCAATGGATATTTCCCTCCAATTTTGATTTGGTTTAATAGTTTTCCTTTGATAAAACAATACAAACTTTGCATTTGCACATGTAATCCCCCAAAAGACCCCGTTTCTTTTAATATCTTTTATAGTTTTAATTGCAACAACTAGAAATATTGTTTGTCCTTTAACTTGATAAATTCGATGAACAGCAAATATATTTGCAGGATATTTACTTTTAACTTTAATAAGAGAATCAGCTATTTCATAAATAATAATTTTATGATATGTTATTATTTTAATACAAATTATATTATTAATATTAGAATTTAGAGTTTCT
>OX101792.1:31881439-31908939 GCA_944452715.1 Ophion slaviceki | reverse complement strand
AGAAATAGATGAATCAACTAACGAGAGCAAGGGAGGAAAACCAAAACAAGAGGGGCGGTGGCAGAGCGAGGCCGAATGACGGATTCAAAATTTGCGAACACACACACACACACAACACAAATAAGAGATTTGTACACCGATAGGCATAAAGCCGAACGAAGATACCCACGGCATCGCGACACCGATACCGCTTGCCGTGCACCAATCCACACGAATACGTAATCCAGGACCGGCAGCAAAGGCGACACTTCGCACATACACAAACACTTGACCGACGGCGAGATTTAATAGATACAGGCGCATTTAAAAGAAATGTACCTGTATTCAACAAGGAAATAACAATAAACACACGAAATATTGTATGCGACAAAAGGGTCTTAACTAATTTACTCCCTAATCGAGTCCCGAAATCTACTAATTTAATTTAATTTAGGGGTGGCCCGTTACAATATATAGATATTTATTCGGTTGCCCCGGTAACCCGACTCGTTCCATCTCTCACTTACTCCCGGTCACTACAACCACCTCCTACGTTCCTCTGGTACCCTAATACTACATACCATAAACCCGCGACACGTGCCTCGGTTTCCTTAAAAATTATTCTTTCCCACAAAATAAGAATATGTGCAATACATTCCTTTCCCTCCAATACATAGCCTTCGTTGCCCTGTTGTATCCACAAATTTACGCAATACAACGAGACGACCGATCGATCGAGAAGTATTTTCGAAACGGCATTCTGGACCGATTACCATCCACCTTGCGAAAGAGTCACACTTTCGCCAAAATGCAAACGTCAAAAAGCCACTTTGCGACACATTCTGACCAAGCACCGTATGATGTTTGATCTGCGGCTAATTGCGACAATCAGAGTCGACAATTAAGAGAAGTTACCAGGGAACAGGCAGTCTTTGTTTGGCTTTTGAACGGTCCGGTCCTAAGGTACGACCGACACACTGTAAATTCAATTAAAAGACCAGTCCAGTAATACCCTTATATTCCTATTCAACGAACTTGAGTTCCAACTCTTAATTTCACAACGATCCCAAACATACCTAGCCCGTGTTCTTGAGCCGGGGATACAACATTTGTGGCAGCGGTGGGATCTGCTGAAAAGTTCGTTCATTGTGCGGACACGCACAACGACCACTCAAGCAACATAAGCGAGTGACGGAGTCAACCCGTGTGCTGGAGTGAGACAGCCCGACCGAGTCGGAAGAGGAATCCAGAGGAAAGGCTACAGCCAAGCAGAGCCAATCCCAGAATACCCGGATCCCGAGGATCAACGGAAGATGGACTCAACACTCAAAAAAATCGTACCCAGAAGCAGAGTACGAAACGGAGGAACGAAGACCAGGACGATCAGCAGATCATCTATCAGCATGCATCTTGCGATCATCTACCTGTGAGTGACAGAACATGTCATAAATAAACTCCTCTAAAGCCAGAGAATCCGTCTGTGTCGGACGAAGAAAAAGCAGACCGGTATCGATTGCCCGAGAGAGACGAACTATCGCGATCGTTAGATTCGTTTTTTAACACTGTCGTAAGTTACGACGGTGAAAGTGATTTAGGCCAAACGCGGCGTAGGAAAACCCAAGCACAGAAAAACTAGATTTGACTCCCGTCACGTACGCGAAATATTTAAATCCGAAGTGTCAGCATAATCAGCCTTCGTAACACAATTCGTCAGACGCGTCGTCCAGTGCTGACGAAACATTTAATCCCGTTGAAACCGAAAGAAATCGCGAATTAAATCGCCAAGATTTTACATTATTAAATCAACGGACAGTAACATTGACTGAACACGACGAGTATATGTCAATGAAAGAGGCTCGAATGAGCATCCCCGTATTCGACGCCTCAAAACCGGTAGTCGATACAGATTTTATACAAGCAATAAAATACGCGGCGACTCGAGTCCGTCCCGAAAATATCGTGGATTTTGTGCAAGCTATATTGCATCTTAAATTACAAGGCAGGGCCGCAGCAGACCGGCGATACAAAGATATAGAGACGTTCGACGATTTGCTGACGTCATTAAAATCACTGTACGAGGCGAAGCAAACAGTCCCCGCGCTACAAATCGAATTCAATTCCTGTAGAAAAAAACATGATGAGACTATACAAGCTTACGCAAACCGCGTCGAATCTATAATGATGGATTTAATCAAGGGTTGCACGCCCATGGTCAATTCAGAAATTGGTCGAAAGGCAATCGAACAGTTAATTAGGCATTTTGCCCTAAATAAATTCGAACATGGACTTCGCAAGGACCTGTAGCTAATGGTAAGGTCACGCGGGGACCACGAGTTAGGGGAAGCAATCCGCGGAGCAATCGAAGAGGAAAAATCGGTCGAAGGAACAAAAACGATCGCGAAGCGCGTCTCCCACAGTGGCGGACAGTCCGCACCGTCACAGGCTCACGAGGGACGAAAATCGTTCCCATTTCAAAGGCCCGCGTCGCATCAGGCGCAAACACAAGCGCGTTATAGCTTGCCAGTGCCAACGAAAATGATTAATCAAGCAGAAATAATTTGCTATTTTTGCAAAACACCGGGTCACTCTGCATGTCGACGATGAGGCAAACACACACACAAACTGAAAAACGCACGGTATTTCGTGTTCTTTTTAATATTGATGGCACAAACGCGAGAACAAAAACGATATGGTTTTGAGACGCGATACTAACTGCGACGCGCTGTGGCTTGTAGCAGAGCACGTGTGCTATTGTATGACGTCATTTTAGAGGGAAACACGACTGTTTTCCTATCACTCTAGAGCTCGTGCGCCAGGGAGATTGTTTTTTTTCTTTATAAGAGATTCAAGAAACGAGAAAACATCGTTCTCTCCCATAGAGCAATTTTAATGTTTTTAATGTCCATACGACGTTGTCACATATATAAAATTCCTTCATGAAGAAGCGGTAACGCAAAAACTCTTGTTCTCGCTGTATTTGGACTCATTGGTAGAGTTAGCCTTACGAATTTCCGCTCGATAAAATTCAAAGAAACAGTCACAGTATTTCTTGAACAGTCCAGGTGCAATTCATAAAAGTTTAATCTACCCGATAAAATAGGATACCGGAAGATTTCTCGTTTAATGTCCCATAAAGCACCGTCAAGTTTTATGTTATTTGGCGATTCTTCCGAAAAGAAAATTTTGTTAATTTTCGCGATTTTTTTATCGTTCAAAAGAACCATATTGTTTGGTGATTCCGTCGTCAAAATAAATTCCGTAAATCTTATTTTAATGATGTTTACGATACCATTAATATTATCACGCACTTGTTTTATTATTTCCACTCAATCTTTGGCCATTGCTTTTTCTATGGGAATAAAACTTTTCTCGTGAATACGCCGACAAAGGGGGTAGCCGGTTAAGGGGGGTCTGACGGCCCCCACCGAGTTTGATCGAATCGACCCAAAAACCTGAAAGAGGGCTGAAAAACAAAATTTTAGAGATATTTTTTAACCCCCTAAACCCTTATGAAAACACCATAATCGCAAAAAATGCGTTTTTTTGATGTTTAATTTTTTTTGAGCTTTCAAATGCATTTTAAAGCGGTTTTAACACAACCAAAATTTTGTTTCAGATGTGTAGACATGCCCTGAATTTTTCCAGATTTTTTCGTAAAGTTAAATCATGTGCAACATAATTTTAATGGCAAAAAAACCGTAAAAAATCGTCATTTTTTGTATTTAATGCTATGGTTTTTATTGACGTATTAATGGTAAAAAATCGTGCACCATAGCATAGAAAGCTACTATCTTCCTCTACAAAATGACGCTAATTGGGCTCAATTCGGTCGTCTCTAGCGTCCGAAAATCAAACTTGAATAAATTCCGTTTTTATAATTTGAGCATTTTCAGTTACGAAAATGACACAAAATCATATTTTTCAATTATTTTTTTTAATAAAAGTACATTTTGGGGTTTCTGAGGTCGCCGATTACAAATTTGATGTCAAAAATTAGTTTTGTCACATGACAGCTGTCAAAACGAAGAAAAAATATTTTAATTTTTGAAATTTTTTAAAAAAGCTATGGGAACGATATTAATAAGGATTTTTAGGTCGCTGATTATAAATTCATTCTTATACACGAATTTTTAATCGTAACAGCTGTCAATAGTTATATTAACAAACAAAAAATTACGTATTATTCAGAAAAAAAATTTGGAATTCCCCGACTAAACTGTCACCTGGCGGAGAAAATCCCAACTTGTACCTTATTAAGCCACGTACCCGAGTGCCTAAGGCCACCGTACCCACGTGGGCCTTAGGCTCGTATGCCCCTCCGCACGGTACTGCGCATGCCCACTACGCACTGACGCATCGAGAACCCCGCTCCACGCGGTCTCTCTTTCTCTCTGTGTTCAGCCGCCGTCCAGTACACACGTCATGCGACGCGCTCTGCTCCGTTAAACAAATCTATTTGTTTTGTTAACAGCGTTTTTTTAATTTATCGTTTAACCTGCCTATCTCAACACGAAGTGATTGAAGCAGTATTCTAAGGTGAGTTTGAATATCAATTTAAATATCAATCAACATAAAAATTGATTTATAATCATAACCTCAATCTACAATCGTTTGCCTCATAGTCGACTTGAAATCGTACAGAAGGTGGCCGTCAACTTCAAGTTGTTGTTTAGTTCACTCACATGAAAAGAATTAAAAAAAAGCAAAAAAAAAAACAAAACTAAGACGAAACGATATTTCAATAAAAAAATGATTTGGAATACAATAATTTATTTCTGTTTTGTTTACCGATGTTTTCAACATTTTTTTTGTTTTGATTTACAATTTTTAATGTACTTTCGATTTTCGTTACTTTTGTTCTATTTGTTTTTTTAATTATGGTTTTTTTTTATTCCGGGTTTCAGTTACTTTTTTCATTTTTTTCAAAAAAAAAAAAATAATTTGTTAATCATAATAAAAAAAATAACAATGTTCTTTTTTTTTCTTTAGGAAAAACTGTGCGATGCCACCGAAAAAACGAAAATGTACGGCTGGTGAAAGGTGCATAAGATGCAACAGATTGTTGCGTTATGATACCGGAAAACAGAAGTCCATTTCTTCAGATGATGACGTACACTTATATACTAAACTACTAGGTAAACGAGTAGAGAAAGGTGACGTTTTATGTCATCTGTGTCGTTCCGCAATCGCTAAATCCCGAACGGTTTCACCATCGACGAGCAGTGATTCTGATCCTGAAGAAAATCTTCAGTTGGATTTTAATCCCGAAGAAAATCCTCTGCCAAACGTCAATCCCGAGGAAAATCCTCTGCCAGATGTTGATCGCGAACAAAATTCTGTCGATCCTGTAGAGAGACATTCATCAACACTCTCCAATTTGACAGTATCAGATGACACAGAACAATCTTCGGAACAGTCTTCGCAACAATTGTCACGGTCGGAGTCTGGATCTTCCACAGGACAGTCATCACAATCTTCTAAGGACCCTCCTTACGTTCTTCGTCCAAGAGAACCGGACTATGAAATGATCGAGATGCCTTTCAACAGAGTTACCGCGACTCACAAATGTTGTTGCGTATGTCTTACTCCAATTACGACATCTCCGGTTGTTCCGTTTAAAGCGAGGTTACAGGTATTTATAAGTTCACGAATTTTCATTCCAAAAGGCAATTGCTGTTGTCCTGTACATCTTATCAGTGAACGTATGTACGTTGACGAAATTTCAAACTTGAAAATATTTTCGAATACTTGTACTATCAGTTCTCAAGAGTTGGCATTATTTTTGGATGCACTGTCCAAAAAATGCGACAACAGTATTTTAGACAGAGTAGATGATTACAATTTATCGGCAGAGCGCATAAAATCGCTAACTGGATACACAGTTGCAGAAATCAAGACTCTAAAAAACATGTTGGTCACTTTGCGAAATTCTCAAAATCGCAGTATTAATCAAGCTCTTTTAATATTCCTTTTTAAATTAAGAACTGGAAATTCCAACACAATCACTGCGTCAATTTTCGATATCAAATCTGAACAACTAGTATCTGCTTATTGCAAATCGGTTTTGGATTCATTCGCGAAAGACGTCTTTCCACTTCGTTTCGGAGCTCGGGCATGTTCTCGCGAAGATTTAATTGCTAATCACACGTCGCCTTACGTAAAAAAATTACACGGATTTGAAGATCGCCTGCTCTTGATTGCTGATGGTTCATACCTTCGACACCAAAAAAGTAGTAATAATTGTTACCAAAAAAAATCTTTCTCTGGTCAGAAAAAGTGTCCACTCTGTAAACCCTTCACAGTTTGTGCCACAGATGGATATGTAATAGATGTTTACGGACCGTACGAAGCAATTGTGAATGATGCGAAAATCTTACAACATGTACTAAGTGATCCGAACGGCTTGAGATCAATCCTCAAAAAGGGGATGTTTTTATACTTGACAGGGGGTTCAGAGACGTCAAAGATTGGTTAGAATCTCAAGGGTTCGTTGTGTTGATGCCAGCGTTGAAAGGCAAAAGAAAGCAACTTCCAACAAATGAAGCAAACGAAAGTCGATTTGTTACGAAATTGAGGTGGGTGGTAGAGGCTGTCCACGGTATAATCGGTAGTAAATTCAAACTCTTGCATAATCAGTTTAACAACAACATGTTGGATTCAGCGATGCTTTATTGCAAAGTAGCGAATTTTTTGGTTAATGAGTTTGGAAAAAGACTGAATTGCGATACCGATTTACAAGATCAAATTGCCGAGCAAATGTTGAAAAGAAAAGACGTTGACAATTCTTTAGCGAAAGTTGTGGAAGAACAAAACTGGAATAGGAAGAAAAGGATCTTCAAACCGTTAACATCAAATGACGTATTAGACTTTCCGGAAATGACAGAGCAAGATTTGAAGATCCTTTTCACTGGCTCGTACCAGTTATCGCAAACTGTTTCATACTTAGCTGAAATGTATACCGAAGAAGGACTTTTGAATATGCAATACTTGTTGGAGGACGATACCATTTTGAAATGTGAAGTTAAATCAAGACATATAAACAAGAAAGTATACAGATGTTACGTTCAGTACGACCCTAACAGTATTGGATATAACGGTATAAAAAACTACGTATGTGATTGTGCAAATGGGCTAAGAACTGTTGGTTGCTGTGCCCACGTTGCAACAATCATTTACTTTTTAAGTCATGCACGGTATTTGTCCAAAATCATCCGCCCAGCTCAAATTCTAACGAATCTATTTCACGTTGATAATGTCGAACCTGTTATTGAAGAACACAGTGACGAAGATTAACAACATAACAATCATGTTGCAATGTATGTATTACTTGTGTCTGTTTAATGTATATATTAGATGAATGTATGTAATATTATTATAAATAAATAGATTTTTTAAAATACAATGACTTTTAATTATTGAAAAAACCGAAATAGCAAATACCATTTTCATTTGATGACATGTGTAATTTTTTTTTTTTTGTTAGCTGTTTGACATCAAATTTGTAATCGGCGACCTCAGAAACCCCAAAATGTACTTTTATTAAGTAAAATAATTGAAAAATATGATTTTGTGTCATTTTCGTAACTGAAAATGCTCAAATTATAAAAACGGAATTTATTCAAGTTTGATTTTCGGACGCTAGAGACGACCGAATTGAGCCCAATTAGCGTCATTTTGTAGAGGAAGATAGTAGCTTTCTATGCTATGGTGCACGATTTTTTACCATTAATACGTCAATAAAAACCATAGCATTAAATACAAAAAATGACGATTTTTTACGGTTTTTATGCCATTAAAATTATGTTGCACATGATTTAACTTTACGAAAAAATCTGGAAAAATTCAGGGCATGTCTACACATCTGAAACAAAATTTTGGTTGTGTTAAAACCGCTTTAAAATGCATTTGAAAGCTCGAAAAAAAATTAAACATAAAAAAAAACGTATTTTTTGCGATTATGGTGTTTTCATAAGGGTTTAGGGGGTTAAAAAATATCTCTAAAATTTTGTTTTTCAGCCCTCTTTCAGGTTTTTGGGTCGATTCGATCAAACTCGGTGGGGGCCGTCAGACCCCCCTTAACCGGCTACCCCCTTTGTGCAAGAGGTCGATTTGGTGTCCGCACAAGTTTTTAAAGTTTTCCAAGGAAACTTTCAAACGGAAAAGCACTGATTCGCGATAACGAACACCTCATATTTTTTGAGTCATCTGCCAGATGAATGAGGTTATGCATATTTAATACCACTGAGTGCGCTCCATACAAGCGTGGTAAAAGTACGACGAATTTTCTGAGATACAATTTTGCCCGAGCGTTGTATTTTTGCGCTGGTTGGTCAGAACATAAAATTCGGCAGGCCACGTGAAACAACAAGAAGTGGTTGTACAGATTTTTCGGCAGCAAATCTTTCAGCACAATAGGACCACAGTAGAGTAATCGGAAACGGAATTCTGTTTCTTTTAATTGTCCTGCGTGCGATAAACTTCTCAGTTTTCTTTGGAATTCACAGGGAATTTGATTACGCAGAGCTTCAATCCTTCGCGATAATACTTTATTTTCTTGGACATAACCGGACTCTTAAATCACCGGTCAACCAATTTTGGACTAAAAGTCTCTTCATAACACCAATGCAGCATAAATGCATGAAATCGAGCACAAATGATGTGATCATATTAATGGGAGGAACAATTTCGAGCAGCACTGATCTTTCGGTGTGATGTTCTCGATCTTCCATAAGACGAAAAGATCGATCCGTTCTCTCCGGACAGTCAATATCTGCATAAACGGTTCGACCTTTTTTGCGAATTACATGCACTGTACACCGCTCACACGCACTGTATCCACCGTGGCCTTTCGTCAGTTTCATAAAAGATCGAGCAGGTGTATCACAGATAAAGCAGTGAATATTCACCGTGAAGTGTTTTTCGCAAACTTCGATTCCAGTTCTTGCAAGCTCGTTTATTTCCCTCACAAAGTCTTTCAAATGTAAATTCACGCAAGATGGTTTAGCTTCACCGCAGAATATCGTTACCAAAAAAGGTTTGTAGATATCCTGGTCAGCAAATGCTCGACAAAGAATTGGCCAAAATTGTATTTTGCTGGAGGAAAATGTCGGCAATCCGTCAACATTAATTTGGACATTGATTATTCCATTTTGATGTAGTGTCGGATTAACACAAGCTTTTAATCCATTCTCAAGTCCAAAATAGACATATTGACCAGCCGTCGTGCCAGTGGCGTCTTCGATCTCTAAGATCTCGTATGGCATTGTCTCAGTTCTCAGAATCGTTTTCGAACTTTTCGGTAACCCTGGTATCGCACGAGGCCTCAAAATGTTGAGTAGTTGATCGAGATGAGCTTGTCGAATATCACATTTTAAAGCCCATTGACGCAACTGCTCGATTTCTCCTAGGTGCTCCGGTGGTCTTGCTCCATCAATCTCGCAATCAACAATATTGACATCACTGTCGTTAGTCTCCCGGTCATTGGCATCACTGTCATTTGCATGCACTTCACTAGCGCCATTGTTATTTGCTTCATCGTCAGTCACTCGATTGTCGTAAGGCAGAGGCTCCAATTCACTAATATCTTCGTGCACGAGCTCTTCGACGCGGGGATGATCTAATATAATTAACAAAAATGAAGAGATTAATTTCCGCATAAATTTATACATTTTTCTTATGTTAATAACGATTTATTACAATTTATTGGTTACGATTTATTGGAGTTATTGGACTGGTATTGAGAACTTCAAAAAAACTGAAAAAAAATTATGAAGAAAAAAATATATATTTAGAAAAAAACGCGTGCACGCTAGTACACGTGTTTAAAGTGAAACATATAATATTATATTTTTTGAGTTTTTAAAAATACAATATATTTATTTGTTTGAACGATAATATTGATATAACAAGTTTTAGATATTGTTTAGAATTCAAAACGATGCACTTACTTGGAACCGAAGAATTCGTCTCACAATTAGCATGACGTTGCAGTTCAAGATTAATCTCTCGATGTATTTCACGGTGACGACGTACGCGCATCCGAATTTGTTCTCGCGCACTCAGTTGATTGTTCATGATAACAAACTGCACAACAAGCACTGATCTAAAAATAACAAACACAGCTTATAACGCTAACAAACGAAAATAAACGATAACAAACACCGTCTAACACTGGTCCGATAAAGTAAAAAAACTAACAAAAAGTTGGAGGGAATTGAGAAGGAAGCCTCACTAGGATCTCACGTGTATCCCTAGATATTCCCTATGCCCCATAGTGTCCATCGGGGACCTCTCAATGTAACTCCACCTATAATGGCCTACACAGCTGGCGACATCTACACTCTCCGAACTTCGTTCGGGATTCGGAGTAGGACCCGGCCCAATCACGAAGGGAGTAAAGTGGCGCCATTGCTTCGAGTTTTTTCCGCTTTATTGGCCATGATACGATGCCGACCCAATCTGGGCTCTAGTATGGATACCCGTAATGGGGAATCCATGAAAAATCCTGAATCGCGATTTGATCGGAAGTTGGGTGTCCCGAAGAAATTTCTGCATGGGTTTCAATGAGTGCCGATGAAAAAACCGCGAGTGCGGGAGCACAAAATGGCCGGGTAACGGATGGGAATCCTGATCGCCATCACACATGCGGTCGAGTTCGCAGCGGTTTCCGCCTAATAGCCGTGATCGAACAATCAAGTAAAATAGTATTTATCGGACAATCCCGCGATATCATATTTTCCGAACAATCAGCGATTTTTAAAATTAAGGTGAATTTTTGTAAATGCGCGGACGGCGAGGTGGCTTTTATTTCGTTTCATGTCAAAATAATTATTTGTGTGTCAATTTCATGTCAAAATATAATGAATATCGAAATGAAGGGCGAATACAAAGGTTAAAGCGAATCGGAGCAACATAAATTGAAATCGGATCTAATAATTTTGATTTAACGGCGCAACAGAATTCGTCGATGCGTGAATTTCATCAACAACAGCATTTCAGAATTCGCTGATTTTTATTGTGAATTGTTTGAGAAAATGACTGATTATTGGGATGTGATGTGAGGCGTAATGGAATTTGCCGGTGTTCAGCGTGATGTAAACTATTATATTGTTGAAATTTAAGGAAATGTTGCCAAATGGACATTCGCTGAAAATATGGTAAAGTCGAGGCGTAACGGAACTTACCTGTATTGAATGTACAATTTGAGAGCGCAACAGCAAGCGCGTGAACTCGTGTCTGCCAACGTAATATAATTCGGTCATTAAAAACTCTGTAATATGTTAATAAGACTATAAATAGGAGAAAAATATGGTATATGTGAAGATGACAGGAGACGAGACTTATGTAGTTTAAGAACTAACGAGTTCAAAATAAAACAAATTGTTACAAATAGGCGCCCAACGTGGGGCACAATGAAGGGTGTCGAGTCTTACTGAAAAATTTTAATCGAGTATTATTATCATTTGAAAAGAATATGTGCAAACATTAGATAGTATTGAAAAAAAAACATCTAGATTTAAATCGAAATTGATAAAAAAATTAGAATAAATTTGAAATGACGCAAAGAACGTCGACAAGAACTCCGGAGATGGAGAGTACCCCGGTAGCCCCGTCGCCGGACATAAATACAGTCAAAGCGACGCGGACATTACACATGTCTGCACCAAATAAACCACGCACTAATACAAATGACGCTTTAGGTTCAGTGGAGGAGAGGAAACAGTTGCGTGAGGAAAGGATGAAAATAAACGCTGAACGGGTTGAGATTGAAAGGATGGAAAGAGACTTAATCGAAGGAAACATCGTCGCTGATGAAGCCCGACGCCTCAGAGCGGCCACTGAACACCAAGAAAGAGCAATTGAAAAGTTGCAAGCAGCCGTAGCTGCGGGGGTACGTTAAACGAGCTCATTCGAGGATTTCAATCGCTCAAAATAAAGATACCAATTCCAAAATGGAAAGACGAATCGGTCAACCACCCGCGAGAATTCGTTGAACAACTAGAACGATTTTTTCAAATGAAACGCGTTAAACCAGACATGCAAATGTTGGTAGTGGAAAATGCATTGGAGGGTCGGTCGTGCGTGTGGTATCTAGCGAACCGTTTGATTTGTCCTAACTTTCAAAAATGTTAAGAACGATTTTTGCAAGAATTTTATTCATTCCCCGTCAGAGCACGATACAAAAGCCAATGGATCAGCCAAAAAGATAATGCAAATTCTGAAACTCTCCAGAGTTATTCGTGAAGCAATATACAGCCGCGAAGTACATTACGCCCCAATTAGAGTCGTACAAAATAAATTATACCATCATGCAGGGTTTACCATTCACAGTGTGAGAAGCAATGATATCCACCGATCTGGCGGATGTCAAGGCCTTGTCGCAAGCGCTAACTTTTCTAGACCGAACTAACGAAGATAGGGAGAGAGTGAGGAGAGTATTTCAAGAGGGTAACTTTCCCGATGCCGCGCCCGTACACGCGAACAACGTGGGCGTATGATCAGGAATTACCAGAATCCATACTAATGAACGATATAGGGGGATACAAACCATAATCAGAGCAAATGGGTACCAGGTAGACAGGGGGAGAATCCTCTCATGCAAACTATCGCATCACGGGTCGTATTAAACGCGGCTGTCACTGCGGAGGTTCCACCCCAACAAGAGGCTAACTCGGATGTGAAAAACTTGGTGGGATAACAATCTCAGGACCTCTTTCACTCGAACATACGTCCTCTGCTTACATCAACGAACATGGCGGAAATGAGTTTGCCCAGTACATCGCTTAATTTAAATTGATAGGCGGTGCGGCGCATGGTGGCGTTTCCCCGTCGCACCAAATACATGACATGGTAGACGATATGATCGGAGAGATTATTTATGATCCTGATCATTGCAAATAACCGAACTCGACTATTCGTGAATGCTCTCGTTTACTTCTTCGTTCGTTTAAGATTTCGATATCCGCATTGGTAGATACGGTCAGCCAGGCATCGTGTATCTCCGAGGAATTGTATAAATACCTGAAAAGTTATTTTATTGTTCACGAATTACCAGTCTGAAATTTGGTGGTGACACTGTTGTCACCACTAAATTTGCGTAAATCAAAAGCGTAAATCGAAAGCCAACAAAGGTAGAAAAGCAGGTTCAAAGCGTTGAAAATTCGCGCAAAGCAGATCCCAGAAAGCCTAGTGATGTTTGATACACCAAGCAAATATAACATTTGTACCTATAAGGTTGATGAAGTCATCGTTATACAAATAATAGACATTTTCCCCCAAAATCATCAGTCTCGTAAAATGCTGGAGTACCAATATGACGATAAGGAAGTAGGGTGTTCAGAGATTCAACCTGACGAGGGAGCTAACATCAAGTCACCAACCACGAAATCGGATGAGAAGGAAGTGGTTAATCAAAATAATAAACCGGAACTCGACAATACCGCCAATTTAGAAAAACGATGTGCTTCGGAGCTTCCACATGCGGTTGAATCTAGGGTAGAAAAGGAAATCAGTTACCTGAACGAGCTGGTAGAACACAAAGAAGAGTTTGAGGTAGGACAAGAAAAGAACAAGTAGAGGAGCAACGCCAGTTCTAGCTCAGGGATCTCAGGGGGGAGCGGGGCGGGGGTCCCGCGCGGGGTACCCGGGGTATGGCGTCACGGCGAGAAGGGTAAGGCCAGGCAGGGGGGGAGCGCGACGGTGTCTGCAGCGAAGGGAGGGGGCAGAACAAATAGTGGCAGTTAACCGTTGGAAAGCCATAAAGTTTTTGTATTTTTTGTCGTATAACTCGGAATTATCAGCTTCATTATGGACACATGTGGGTAAACTACTATATAAGGCTAGAAAAGTTTCCACCAATAAGAAAACGCTAGCTGCCATATGAAGGGCGCTCTTTCAGAGACTTATAAAAAAATGCATTATTTATTGCATGCAACTGCAGGTATGAAAGGTGTCGATAAGAAAATTCAAGCCGTCGCGGTTTCATTCCGAAAGATTACGTCAAGATGTTCACATGTGCGAGTATGTACGCAGTGCATCCGGCCAAGCACCCGCTAGACTTGACCAAAAACGAGCTCGAACATGTTCCAAAGGTCTTGCTCCTAAAATATTGGGGTGAATATGTTGGTTTATTGTGGGATCGTTTGCCAGAACATCATCGGAACGATAGTGAAGTGATATCATATCTTCCATGCATGAGCATTATAATACGCCACAGATGAAAGATCACATTGAACCTCAACGTCGGAAGTGTGAAAAATGCTGTGGAAATTCTCCACGTATGGGGTTCTTCAAACGTGCTTGAACCGGTTTTCTTTTTGGGAGTGTGAAAAAATGTCGAAGGGGGTAATTCTGGGGGTAATTCTGGGGGTTTGAACCTGTTTTTCACGACTGGAAAAGTGGGGAAAAGTTTGAAAATTCGAGTGGGAGGGTTACGAGGGAGCTTATAATTTCGTGGACCAAGCTCAGACTACCACACAACATCAACATCTCTCTCTCGAAAAGGAACTTTGAAAAGAGAAAAGTGTGGAAAATGGATTTCACGAGCATCAACAAAGTCAGCCGGATGGCGGAATTCCTTCCAACGAAGAAGCTGTCAGAACTCCCCGTTCACTCGGATCATCGAATCTCCGTCGTCTCTGAGCATGATGGAAAAGACAAAATTCGATGGACCACCATTGTCGAACAGCTGTCCGCATCATCGAGAGTATGCTGGTCAACTGGTCAACTCAGTGGTGGAAAATACAACAGCGTCGAATTCTTCCGACTCTGAGCACACCATGGTGGAAAAGGCAAAATTCGTTGGAACACCATCGTCGGACGGCTGTCCACATCATCGAGAGTATGCTACAACTGGCATGCAAATAGTCAGATCTACATGCAGTTGTGAAAAATACAACAGCATCAAGTTCCATCGTCTCTGAGCATGGTGGCAGGGGCATATCAAATTCGTTGGGACACCATCGTCGAATAGCTGTCCGCATCACAATCGTCTCACCATCGTTTTCGACGTGTTGGCTATGTAAAAGTGTATAAAAAAATTTCATCGAATTGTAAATGAGGGAGAAACTATTTTCGCCGTAGAATAAATGAAGAAAGCAAATGATATATGTTTTCATCAAAATGTTTTTTATTCATTTAAAAAAATCCCTCGCACACACAACGATTCGTATACACTTAACCAGCGAATTGTAGTATTAAAAAACCGAAAGGCAATGCTATCAGCCTTCTGGTATAATCAATCGAAGATGAAGACGGCAAAATATTTTTCTTTACGTTGTGAAACTGTTTTTTCTTAGTGCGAGCACCCGCCTTCACGCACTATCGCGTCACATATGCAACATGAGCATGATCGTTATGTACGCTCACACTTCAAAGCCCATAAACAATTTACAACAACCATAGTATGAAGACAATGATCCGAAAAAAAATATGAATTTAAAAAAAATTCTAACGAGATTCGGTTTGAATCCCTGAACGATAACATACCAGGTGTGTAAGTATGAAACCGGAATTTTTGTACATAAAAAACACGTTTATTGTAATGATATGATACAAATAACTGGAGATGGCTTCTCGGGTCACCTTTAACTGATCCGCCAGTTGTTGTTGTGTTTGAGCGTCGTCTTCGTCCAACAAGGCTTGCAGGTCAGCGTCTTCAAACTTTTTCGGTGGTCTTCCACGTTCTTCGTTCCTCACGTCAAAATCGCCACTTTTGAACCGTTTGAACCACTCGAAACACTGTGTTTTACCGAGAGCATGCTCACCAAACGCCTCCACAAGCATTCGATGCGATTCGGCTGCGGTTTTCTTCAGATGAAAACAGAAAAGTAGTGCTGTCCGCAAATCGTAATTTGTTGGCACAAAACTCGACATGTTTATCTCTAATAAACTAATGCTACTGAATGAAACTCGTGTTATTGTGAGTTGGAAATCTTTGTCGGATATCAATACAATAACAAGACACCGCTGACGTGATGTGTCGGTAACTGCATCGACATCTAGCGCCACCTATGGGCAAATTCCGGTTTCATACTTACACACCTGGTATATATATTGCCACGTGCTACAATATATGTGAAGTCCAGCCTGTCACGATTCATAGGGTTCTTCGCAGAGGAACATCAAACCTATTCAAGTGACACCAGTTCTTACGAAATCAGCCGCATGGTTAAGGCATATTTTTTCTTCGTTGACGTTTGACGCCACCCTCCGCGCATAGGGAACATTTTTTCTTCATTACATTCCGCTCAAGTAATGCCTTGGATATCCAAAACACATCTACGAAAACGAGGTATTTATTACAAAAACGATCAATTTTAGGGATCTATGGCCGGAGCCCATTATAGGTTGCGACCGCTGATCCGGCTGCATGCACCATTTGAGCACAGATGCACTCGAAGTCTGGAATACTCACAAAATAATTTCTCTTTGCTCCCGTTGAACCCCAATCGGCTCGTTCTGTGTATGTATTTATTTTTCATGCTTTCCGCGATAATAGATATCAATGCGATATTTAAAAACTCTGGTAGAGGTGATTTTATAATATTTTTCGAGCTAGAAGGAAATGCCGAAAATATTTCTGATTGAAGACCATTTTTAGTCATCGACAGCGCTCAAAAGTGGCCATACTTTGAATGAAGCAGCGAGTTAACACAATCTCTCTGGGAAGACTTTTTAACTCGTTAATATGGAGAACAACAATGAACCATCAGAAAAAATCTTGCACAAACAAGCCACAGTTTTAAGTTCGGTCGAAGACTTTGCTGCGTGGGAGCAACGGATCGTCGAGTTCATCGAAGTACTGAAAATGCAAAGCCGAATCAAACGCCAACGATTATCAGCTAAACATCAACAGTCATTGATAGTCCAAATATCGCATCTGGAAGGATTGAAGTATTCCATGTATAGGCAATTTATACGCATAGGTGCAGGACACAGCGGTAATAGGTTAATGTGGCGAGAAATCGACTTGAACGCGTGATGGTCTATACTTTAACCCCTGCTCGACAAATTTCAACAACGTGAACGTTGCTGAGCTTTAGGAAAAATACGTAATCTTACAATACATGTAAATAAGTATAAACCAATACGCGTGGAATGTTATATCTCAATGCCACGGGAGATAATGATTATGACGCCTGCAATTAATGTGCAGTCAAGAGATAATACACGTTTCGCATGGGCGACAGTCGCAACTTTATATCCAGCTGAACGTAACAGTGACCGCGTTTCTTTTCACACGCATTGATGCTTACACACCAGTATGGAATCTACCGAATATGGGATTCCTAGTGACCATAGGTCAAATAAAAAAAATTGTGTTTCAAAACAATCTAGCCATCAATGTGTATACCACAAAAAAGACATTGCTCCGATACGCGTGGTTCAACATAAGAAGAAAAAGCATATCAATTTGCTATACATACAAGATACCGGGAATAACAATGTATGGCATTTCACGTAGGTCAAGAACTTATCGTGCCTCGCGAGCGCAGAACTAAATAAAGGCAGCCATTAAAAAATATATATACGGCAGCGGTGTGTGAAGTTAACATAATTTCTCTATCGTTATATGTGCTAGACAAATTAAACAAGAATCCATTATTTCGCAGGTGGTTGCATTACTTTAGATCAGGGCGTAAACTGCAATCACATGAGGTCGATTGTGGAGAAATAAAAAACTGCACCATACGACTATCAAATGATACCAATAAGTGGTTCGAAATCACCAACCCCAGTTGCAAAGCATGACATCCATTCATTGTAAAGGACTATTTGGGGTGTAATATTTTAAAAATTAATGATACGGCAGATGAGGGTGAGCAAAGACTGATGAGCAGAACGTGGCAAAGGATATGTATCAATATCATGCTGTATTGAGCATTGACTACTACATGTCAATGTGTTATTCATATGACGAATCGCTATCATAGTATCAATCGCATCACAGCGCTGATTCCATATCATGGTTTGTGGAAGACTGGGAAAAAATAGCGCTGTGCATAAAATGTACATTTTCTGCGACAATCAATGATCGTCGTTAGTTAATTCTAATACGTTGGTGCAATGACAATAACTGTGCATTGAGTCATCATCCATTAGTAGAGGTAGAAATTGAATTACTCAAGATACAATGGCGCATGCACCACAGAATATTAAATGAGATCAATAAATTGTCATTAGTTTGAACATTGAAAAGTGAGGAATACTTGAGTTTGAGTTTTCGTTCTTGGGATCTATACAATCATCCACAGCTACAAAGCACAACGAAATATTCATGGATCATAAAAGCTGCCGCCCCAGCTAGAGAAATCAAAATATGTAATTGCTACAGCGCAGACTGGTAAACAAAAATTCTATGGCAAAGGACATTAAATTATTGACCGACTGCATACTCACCAGGGTTAAACTTTATCTCAATTCGGAATTCTATCCTCACGATAACTCGAATTTGGATTTCAACAAAAAAAAGTTTCGCCATTTTGTTTAATATGTACTCTCGATTTCGTAAATATCATTGCGACTGTAATAGTGATCGTACTTTGTTCACCATCGCCAAGTTTTGATGCAACGTCCCTGTCACGGTTAATGATTGATCGCATCAGAATGAGCATGTACAAAATGCTACCCTAAATGCGTGAATAGAGTCCGAAGACAAGGAAGATTCACCACCGAATACAATTGCATATTGTTTCAATCTTACACGACCGCGTTGTTGAATATTGTCCATTGACCGACATTATCGATAAAATTGTATAGATCAGCAAAATCCCTCCCCGGCTAAATGAATAAACAGTTTAAAAATGAGTTTGTCAAAGATCAACGTCAATCACGATTGGATCTTGTCATCGACTAGATCACGCTAAAACATATTCATCATGACTGTGCCCACGTTTGTGGATCTACAAGGATTCAATGCTGGAAGAAACTTTATTATGAAGGAAGTAGCAATTCTGAAAGCGGGGTGCGCGCTCTCTTATTGCATTTTCGCGAGTCCCATAGCATGGGGACATTTCACAAAATCTGAGAGATACGAAGCATCATGGTTGATTCGCAATCATCATAGTCGAACGTGGGCCTATGGAAACGTTCCATATAGCATGGCTAAAGGTTTCATAACGGCTGCAGTTGAAGGTTCAACGGAAGACGACGTGTGTCCTATCGTATATGTTACGGGCATGAAAAACGAGAGTGGCTAGTTGATACACCAAATATGAAAAATGAGCTATTTATCGAGTTGTTGAATATGGACTTTGACGATATGGATGCCTCAAGTGAATTAAATGGACGTTCTACTCTACGATGTGAAAAGCATAAAAACAATTGTGCCTTGCAAAATGTATTTAAAAGCTTCGATTGGTGGCTGAATCATAAAGATTCTTGCAGATAAAAGAAATGTAACATTATGTACTTTTTTATTCTTTCCACCCCGTCCTTCGTTATGTCAGCATTATCTGACACCGGATTGTGTAACTGAATACAATATTTCTTTCGAATGTGAAACTCATTTTTTTAATGGAATTTTATTGAAAAAAAATAATATAATCAGTATACGTTCGATGGACATTCGAGAGCCGTTTGTTGGAAGTCTGCGAGGCGTTCGAAGATTTTCGAGAATCTGTCGTGAGACGTTCAAGAGACTCCCGAAGACATTCATAAGACATTTGAAGACATTCAAGAGACGTTCGAAAACATTCATAAGACGTTTGAAGACGTGCATGAGGGGTTTAAAGAGTTTCAAGAGACTTTCTACGACGTTCAAAACTTGGCGATGGTGAACAAAGTACGATCACTATTACAGTCGTAATGATATTTACGAAATCGAGAGTACATATTAAACAAAATGGCGAAACTTTTTTTTGTTGAAATCCAAATTCGAGTTATCGTGAGGATAGAATTCCGAATTGAGATAAAGTTTAACCCTGGTGAGTATGCAGTCGGTCAATAATTTAATGTCCTTTGCCATAGAATTTTTGTTTACCAGTCTGCGCTGTAGCAATTACATATTTTGATTTCTCTAGCTGGGGCGGCAGCTTTTATGATCCATGAATATTTCGTTGTGCTTTGTAGCTGTGGATGATTGTATAGATCCCAAGAACGAAAACTCAAACTCAAGTATTCCTCACTTTTCAATGTTCAAACTAATGACAATTTATTGATCTCATTTAATATTCTGTGGTGCATGCGCCATTGTATCTTGAGTAATTCAATTTCTACCTCTACTAATGGATGATGACTCAATGCACAGTTATTGTCATTGCACCAACGTATTAGAATTAACTAACGACGATCATTGATTGTCGCAGAAAATGTACATTTTATGCACAGCGCTATTTTTTCCCAGTCTTCCACAAACCATGATATGGAATCAGCGCTGTGATGCGATTGATACTATGATAGCGATTCGTCATATGAATAACACATTGACATGTAGTAGTCAATGCTCAATACAGCATGATATTGATACATATCCTTTGCCACGTTCTGCTCATCAGTCTTTGCTCACCCTCATCTGCTGTATCATTAATTTTTAAAATATTACACCCCAAATAGTCCTTTACAATGAATGGATGTCATGCTTTGCAACTGGGGTTGGTGATTTCGAACCACTTATTGGTATCATTTGATAGTCGTATGGTGCAGTTTTTTATTTCTCCACAATCGACCTCATGTGATTGCAGTTTACGCCCTGATCTAAAGTAATGCAACCACCTGCGAAATAATGGATTCTTGTTTAATTTGTCTAGCACATATAACGATAGAGAAATTATGTTAACTTCACACACCGCTGGCGTATATATATTTTTTAATGGCTGCCTTTATTTAGTTCTGCGCTCGCGAGGCACGATAAGTTCTTGACCTATGTGAAATGCCATACATTGTTATTCCCGGTATTTGTATGTATAGCAAATTGATATGCTTTTTCTTCTTATGTTGAGCCACGCGTATCGGAGCAATGTCTTTTTTGTGGTATACACATTGATGGCTAGATTGTTTTGAAACACAATTTTTTTTATTTGACCTATGGTCACTAGGAATCCCATATTCGGTAGATTCCATACTGGTGTGTAAGCATCAATGCGTGTAAAAAGAAACGCGGTCACTGTTTCGTTCAGCTGGATATAAAGTTGCGACTGTCGCCCATGCGAAACGTGTATTATCTCTTGACTGCACATTAATTGCAGGCGTCATAATCATTATCTCCCGTGGCATTTAGATATAACATTCCACGCGTATTGGTTTATACTTATTTACATGTATTGTAAGATTACGTATTTTTCCTAAAGCTCAACAACGTTCACGTTGTTGAAATTTGTCGAGCAGGGGTTAAAGTATAGACCATCACGCGTTCAAGTCGATTTCTCGCCACATTAACCTATTACCGCTGTGTCCTGCACCTATGCGTATAAATTGCCTATACATGGAATACTTCAATCCTTCCAGATGCGATATTTGGACTATCAATGACTGTTGATGTTTAGCTGATAATCGTTGGCGTTTGATTCGGCTTTGCATTTTCAGTACTTCGATGAACTCGACGATCCGTTGCTCCCACGCAGCAAAGTCTTCGACCGAACTTAAAACTGTGGCTTGTTTGTGCAAGATTTTTTCTGATGGTTCATTGTTGTTCTCCATATTAACGAGTTAAAAAGTCTTCCCAGAGAGATTGTGTTAACTCGCTGCTTCATTCAAAGTATGGCCACTTTTGAGCGCTGTCGATGACTAAAAATGGTCTTCCATCAGAAATATTTTCGGCATTTCCTTCTAGCTCGAAAAATGTTATCAAATCACCTCTACCAGAGTTTTTAAATATCGCATTGATATCTATTACCGCGGAAAGCATGAAAAATAAATACATACACAGAACGAGCCGATTGGGGTTCAACGGGAGCAATGAGAAATTATTTTGTGAGTATTCCAGACTTCGAGTGCATCTGTGCTCAAATGGTGCATGCAGCCGGATCAGCGGTCGCAACCTATAATGGGCTCCGGCCATAGATCCCTAAAGTTGATCGTTTTTGTAATAAATACCTCGTTTTCGTCGATGTGTTTTGGATATCCAAGGCATTACTTGAGCGGAATGTAATGAAGAAAAAATGTTCCCTATGCGCGGAGGGTGGCGTCAAACGTCAACGAAGAAAAAATATGCCTTAACCATGCGGCTGATTTCGTAAGAACTGGTGTCACTTGAATAGGTTTGATGTTCCTCTGCGAAGAACCCTATGAATCGTGACAGGCTGCACTTCACATATATTGTAGCACGTGGCAATATATATATGGGTCATTCCATGTCAAATCGACAAATTTTTTACCTGACCCCCTTTGATTTCGCTGAAAATTTTCTATCTTTTTCTACCCCCCGAAAGTTATTTTTCAGAATTTTTTCAAATTTTTTTTCCCGACTCAAAAAAAGTTATGAATTTTTGAAAAAAACCGCTCTTTTATTTTTAAATTGCCAGAACTTTTTCAAAAATTGACCGTTTGGGAACTTTTTTTTTTTCAAAATTTTTGTTTTTAAATGTAGTTTTCGAAAAAAAATATGAAAAAATTTTCAGAATCCCAGATATATGAAATATTTTAGTTTTTTTGAAAAAACCGTAATTTTCTCAAAGTCCGACCGTTTTTTTTTTTTTTTATTTTGCTCTAAAAATACTTCAACTAATTCTGCAATGATCCCCGTTAATCAAAAGATGTGACGACAATCGCTTCTAATTTTTTTTCTTGATTATAAAAAAATTTTTGTTGAATTTTTGCTGATATTATATAACTTTGTTATGAAATTTTTTTTATTTCCTCGTGAAACCTCAAAAGTTAAAAAATAAAATTTTATTGGAGAATTTCAAGTGATTATCGTCCAAGAAATTGTTATTTAAAAAAAAAAAAAAAAATTTTTTCTCTCATTGACGTTATTTTTTTACTCTTATGGACGTTTTTTTTTGGTACTGAAATATGACAACTTAACGTCATTTTGGTACTGAAACATGACAAAATAACGTCAATGAGAGAAAAAAATTATTTTTTTTTTTTAATTACAATTTCTTGGACGATAATCACTCGAAATTCTCCAATAAAATTTTATTTTTCAACTTTTGAGGTTTCACGAGGAAATAAAAAAAATTTCATAACAAAGTTATATAAAATCAGCAAAAATTCAACAAAAATTTTTTTATAATCAAGAAAAAAAATTAGAAGCGATTGTCGTCACATCTTTTGATTAACGGGGATCATTGCAGAATTAGTTGAAGTATTTTTAGAGCAAAATAAAAAAAAAAAAAAAACGGTCGGACTTTGAGAAAATTACGGTTTTTTCAAAAAAACTAAAATATTTCATATATCTGGGATTCTGAAAATTTTTTCATATGTTTTTTCGAAAACTACATTTAAAAACAAAAATTTTGAAAAAAAAAAGTTCCCAAACGGTCAATTTTTGAAAAAGTTCTGGCAATTTAAAAATAAAAGAGCGGTTTTTTTCAAAAATTCATAACTTTTTTTGAGTCGGGAAAAAAAATTTGAAAAAATTCTGAAAAATAACTTTCGGGGGGTAGAAAAAGATAGAAAATTTTCAGCGAAATCAAAGGGGGTCAGGTAAAAAATTTGTCGATTTGACATGGAATGACCCATATGTTATCGTTCAGGGATTCAAACCGAATCTCGTTAGAATTTTTTTTAAATTCATATTTTTTTTCGGATCATTGTCTTCATACTATGGTTGTTGTAAATTGTTTATGGGCTTTGAAGTGTGAGCGTACATAACGATCATGCTCATGTTGCATATGTGACGCGATAGTGCGTGAAGGCGGGTGCTCGCACTAAGAAAAAACAGTTTCACAACGTAAAGAAAAATATTTTGCCGTCTTCATCTTCGATTGATTATACCAGAAGGCTGATAGCATTGCCTTTCGGTTTTTTAATACTACAATTCGCTGGTTAAGTGTATACGAATCGTTGTGTGTGCGAGGGATTTTTTTAAATGAATAAAAAACATTTTGATGAAAACATATATCATTTGCTTTCTTCATTTATTCTACGGCGAAAATAGTTTCTCCCTCATTTACAATTCGATGAAATTTTTTTATACACTTTTACATAGCCAACACGTCGAAAACGATGGTGAGACGATTGTGATGCGGACAGCTATTCGACGATGGTGTCCCAACGAATTTGATATGCCCCTGCCACCATGCTCAGAGACGATGGAACTTGACGCTGTTGTATTTTTCACAACTGCATGTAGATCTGACTATTTGCATGCCAGTTGTAGCATACTCTCGATGATGTGGACAGCCGTCCGACGATGGTGTTCCAACGAATTTTGCCTTTTCCACCATGGTGTGCTCAGAGTCGGAAGAATTCGACGCTGTTGTATTTTCCGCCACTGAGTTGACCAGTTGACCAGCATACTCTCGATGATGCAGACAGCTGTTCGACAATGGTGGTCCATCGAATTTTGTCTTTTCCATCATGCTCAGAGACGACGGAGATTCGATGATCCGAGTGAACGGGGAGTTCTGACAGCTTCTTTGTTGGAAGGAATTCCGCCATCCGGCTGACTTTGTTGATGCTCGTGAAATCCATTTTCCACACTTTTCTCTTTTCAAAGTTCCTTTTCGAGAGAGAGATGTTGATGTTGTGTGGTAGTCTGAGCTTGGTCCACGAAATTATAAGCTCCCTCGTAACCCTCCCACTCGAATTTTCAAACTTTTCCCCACTTTTCCAGTCGTGAAAAACAGGTTCAAACACGTTCGAAGAACCTCGTATGCGGAGAATTACCCCCTTCGACATTTTTTCACACTCCCAAAAAGAAAACCGGTTCAAGCACGTTTGAAGAACCCCATACGTGGAGAATTTCCACAGCATTTTTCACACTTCCGACGTTGAGGTTCAATGTGATCTTTCATCTGTGGCGTATTATAATGCTTCATGCATGGAAGATATGATATCACTTCACTATCGTTCCGATGATGTTCTGGCAAACGATCCCACAATAAACCAACATATTCACCCCAATATTTTAGGAGCAAGACCTTTGGAACATGTTCGAGCTCGTTTTTGGTCAAGTCTAGCGGGTGCTTGGCCGGATGCACTGCGTACATACTCGCACATGTGAACATCTTGACGTAATCTTTCGGAATGAAACCGCGACGGCTTGAATTTTCTTATCGACACCTTTCATACCTGCAGTTGCATGCAATAAATAATGCATTTTTTTTATAAGTCTCTGAAAGAGCGCCCTTCATATGGCAGCTAGCGTTTTCTTATTGGTGGAAACTTTTCTAGCCTTATATAGTAGTTTACCCACATGTGTCCATAATGAAGCTGATAATTCCGAGTTATACGATAAAAAATACAAAAACTTTATGGCTTTCCAACGGTTAACTGCCACTATTTGTTCTCCCCCCCTCCCTTTGCTGCAGACACCGTCGCGCTCCCCCCTGCCTGGCCTTACCCTTCCCGCCGTGACGTCATACCCCGGGTACCCCGTGCGGGACCCCCGCCCCGCTGAGATCCCTGAGTTAGAACTGGCGTTGCTCCTCTACTAGAACATGATCTCGTGTCGGCTGTATGTCGGAGGGGAGATCGAAGGGTTTACATCAGATCTTCGTCAAATGCTCTCGGTAGCCTAGAAGATGTCGTTACCACGTATCGAAGTTTATTCATGGCACAACCGATGCCAGCAGGGCAAAATGAACATAAAATTCAATTGAAACAGGCAAATACGGTACTCAAGAAGTCGTACCCCGTTCCTTACTCGTTAAGACAAGCCGTCCAAGAAGAATTCGATGTCATGCTTGAACAGGGGATAATAGAAAGATCGAATAGTTCGTTTTGTAATCCACTTCGAATCGTGCGGAGACGTGACCGCCGATCGCGCATTTGCCTCGTTGCTCGCTTTTTGAATGCGGCGATCGAGTCAGATATGAAAACTCCGCCGAGGATTGAAGAGCTCACCCGAAAACATCATGGGATCTGTATGATAACAACCGCTGATCTAGCCAACTGCTATAGGCGGTACCCATACTTTTCCCCGAATGACACTTCCTCGAACGGCACTTTCCCGAAAAACAGTTCCCCGAATTGACACTTCCCCGAAAAATAGTTCCCCGAATCAACATTTTCCCAAAAACACTTCCCCGAAATGACATTTCCCCGAATGACACTTCTCCGGAAAACAATTCCCCGAATCGACACTTCCCCGAATGACACTTCCTCGAAAAACATTTCACCGAATGACATTTTCCCGAATGAACACTTCCCCAAAAATGAGTGAAAAAGTTATTTATTTAAAGTCAAAGTCAAAATGGGTAAAAATTATTAAACAAAGGGTCAATAAGATGACAAGAAAAAATGAGTGACAAAGTTATTTATTTAAAGTCAAAGTCAAATGGGTAAAAATTATTAATCGAAGGGTAAATAAGATGACAAGAAAAAATGAGTGAAAAAGTTATTTATTTAAAGTCAAAGTCAAATTGGGTCAAAATGGGTAAATGGGTGTGAGTGCAGGGCACCTCGGAAATGTATGGGGAATAGTGGAGTCCGTGGAAAACTGGTGTGGGCTCAGGGCACTTCGAATGTGCGTGTGGAATATTGGGGTGCGTGAAACACTGTTGTGGGCGCAGGGCACGTTGAATGTGCGTATGGAATAGTGGGGTGCGTGGAACACTGGTGTGGGCGCACGGCACGTCGAATGTGCGTATGGAATAGTGGATTGCGTGGAACAGTGGTATGGGCGCAGGGCACCTCGGATGTGCTTGGAATAGTGGGGTGCGTGGAACTCAAACAGACCCAAACAAACTGTTTTTCGGGGAAGTGTCATTCGAGGAAATCTCGATTCGGGGAAGTGTCATTCGGGAAAATGTCATTCGGGGAAATGTACTGATACGGCTTTGGCACGAGGACGTTTGGGCGCGAGGACGTTTGAGTGCAGGGATGTTTTGAGACGAGGACGTTTCGGCGTGAGGACGTTTTGGCGCGAGGACGTTCAGGCACGAGGACGTTTTGGCGTGGGGATACTTTTGCGAGCCAAAAAACCCAAACAAACCCAACAAACCCCAACAAGCCCAAAGAAACGCAAACAACCCAAACAAACCCAACAAACCCCAACAAGCCTAAGTAAGAATTGTTTTTCGGGGAAGCGTCGATTCGGGGAACTGTTTTTCGGGAAAGTGCCATTCGGAGAAGTTTCATTCGGGGAAATGTCGATTCGGGGAACTGTTTTAACTATTCGGGGAACCATTCCCCACGCATATCTAAGGTGCCCTGCGCTCACACCCATTTACCCATTTTCACCCAATTTGACTTTGACTTTAAATAAATAACGTTTTCACTTATTTTTTATGAACTAGATAAACTAAAATTAAAAAAAATCAAACCAAGGCCAGAATAGAGTAAAATCAAAACCAACTCGAAACCAAATCAAAGGCGAAACCAAAATAAAACCACAATAAAACCAGTTCGCCGCCAGCGCTGTCAACAACCATGCTCCACATGCTCGTTTTTAAATAAAATTAATATCGATAAAG
>OX101792.1:31781326-31881239 GCA_944452715.1 Ophion slaviceki | reverse complement strand
TCCTTTTATTATATACTTCTTACACAAATAAATACATATCAGCTGTGTCGTAAAAAAAATTATCCTAAATATGCTTTTTTTCGTAGCGAAATAGCCTTACCCCCCCCCCCCCCCCCCCGCCCTTGCCCTTAACACCCTGGCCACTCGAAAGTCTGATATCTTTCACTTTATATATGTATATAGCGTCACGGTAATACTCGTGTGTAGTACGTACTCCATTGAAAATAGATAACCTCGCTCGATTCGTCGTGCATTAAGGACGGAGAGGAACAAAACGAGATGTCGTAGGGAAGGAGAAAACAAAACGTGACCGATAGAAAAATGTCTGGCCACCCTGGCCACCTGAAAAAAGTCTGGCCACCCTGGCCACTCGAAAAATGGGCATTATTTTTTAAAAGTCATAAACTCAACAGTATAAAACAATATATGTTAATTTTTTAACCTAAGGTAAGAGACAGCTTTGAAAATGCCTCAAATAAATTTTATTTTAAAGTATTATAGGACGAATATTATTGTAAGATGAATTTCCGTTTCAGGCAAACAACGAAAAAGCATCTTCGTTGACAGAATCATGAAGAAAAAAGTTTATTTTTCATGTTGCCAAGTAACGAAGTAACTTGGCTCGGATCAGTACAGTAAATACTGAAGCGAAGGAACGGATTTATAAATAAAAGGATCATTGTCGAATTTTTGTCAATACTTGTGGTTTTATTTATTTAACTCTTTAAAAGAATGCACAGCCGTCTCGGATTTTTTTATGCTACGATTCACATCCTACATTAATAACTGTTCAATAGCCGGGTAAGTAGGGAAAAATTGCCCTCGCATTTTTTCCAGCGAAATTTGGAGTGTATTCTGAGGTGTCAAAAAAACGAATTTTCTGAAAATGTCATCCCCGTCAGCGCAATGGTTTTAGAAAAATGAATTTTTTTTAAATATAAAAAAATTCCGGAAACGGTTCAGTGGATCGATTTGATTTTTTTTTGGTGCTTGTTCCAATCAAACGTGTTACGAAATAAAATTATAGAACATCTTGCGAAAGATTAAGGTTTAAAAAAATGTTCCTTCTTTTATTTTATTTTTACTATAATCCACTTGGGGTGCAATAACGAAATTTTTTTCATATAATTTTTGAGCACCTTATTAGATTATATAATTTTTTCAAAATGATCGGTTTGGTACGTCACAGTGAAAAAAAAAGAAACACACTTTATTGATATATTTCCGTTATATATCTATATAACTAAAATATATCAATAAAGTGTGTTTCTTTTTTGTTCACTGTGGCGTACCAAACCGATCATTTAGTCACATATCAGACTTTATTGATATATTTTAGTTATATATCTATATAACTAAAATATATCAATAGTTTCTTTTTTTTCACTGCGGCGTACCAAACCGATCGTTTTAAAAAAAATTATATAATCTAATAAGGTGCCCAAAGATTATATGAAAAAAATTTCATTATTGTACCCCAAGTGGATTATAGTAAAAAATAATAAAACAAGGAACATTATTTTTTTTTCAAATCTTAATCTTTCGCAAAATGTTCTCTAATTGTATTTCGTGACACGTTTGATTGGAACAACTACCAAAAAAAATCAAATCGATCCACTTAACCGTTTCCGGAATATTTTATAATTAAAAAAAAATCATTCTTCTAAAACCATTGCGTTGACGGGGATGAAAGGCCATAGCCGGGTAAGTAGGGAAAAATTGCCCTCGCATTTTTTCCAGCGAAATTTGGAGTATCTTCTGAGGTATAAAAAAAAACAAATTTTCTGAAAATGTCATCCCTGTCAACGCAATGGTTTTAGAAAAATGATTTTTGTTTGAATATAAAAAAATTCCGGAAACGATTCAGCGGATCGATTTGATTTTTTTTTTTTTGGTATTTGTTCCAATCAAACGTGTTACGAAATAAAATTATAGAACATATTGCGAAAGATTAAGATTTGAAAAAAAAAATAATATTCCTTGATTTATTATTTTTTACTATAATCCACTTGGGGTACAATAACGACATTTTTTTCATATAATCTTTGGGCACCTTGTGAGATTATATAATTTTTTTCAAAATGATCGGTTTGGTACGCCACAGTGAAAAAAAAAGAAACACTATTGATATATTTTCGTTATATATCTATATAACTAAAATATATCAATAAAGTGTGTTTCTTTTTTTTTCACTGTGGCGTACCAAACCGATTATTTTGAAAAAATTATATAATCTCACAAGGTGCCCAAAGATTATATGAAAAAAATGTCGTTATTGTACCCCAAGTGGATTATAGTAAAAAATAATAAATCAAGGAATATTATTTTTTTTTTCAAATCTTAATCTTTCGCAATATGTTCTATAATTTTATTTCGTAACACGTTTGATTGGAACAAATACCAAAAAAAAAAAATCAAATCGATCCGCTGAATCGTTTCCGGAATTTTTTTATATTCAAACAAAAATCATTTTTCTAAAACCATTGCGTTGACAGGGATGACATTTTCAGAAAATTTGTTTTTTTTTATACCTCAGAAGATACTCCAAATTTCGCTGGAAAAAATGCGAGGGCAATTTTTCCCTACTTACCCGGCTATGGCCTTTCATCCCCGTCAACGCAATGGTTTTAGAAGAATGATTTTTTTTTAATTATAAAATATTCCGGAAACGGTTAAGTGGATCGATTTGATTTTTTTTGGTAGTTGTTCCAATCAAACGTGTCACGAAATACAATTAGAGAACATTTTGCGAAAGATTAAGATTTGAAAAAAAAATAATGTTCCTTGTTTTATTATTTTTTACTATAATCCACTTGGGGTACAATAATGAAATTTTTTTCATATAATCTTTGGGCACCTTATTAGATTATATAATTTTTTTTAAAACGATCGGTTTGGTACGCCGCAGTGAAAAAAAAGAAACTATTGATATATTTTAGTTATATAGATATATAACTAAAATATATCAATAAAGTCTGATATGTGACTAAATGATCGGTTTGGTACGCCACAGTGAACAAAAAAGAAACACACTTTATTGATATATTTTAGTTATATAGATATATAACGGAAATATATCAATAAAGTGTGTTTCTTTTTTTTTCACTGTGACGTACCAAACCGATCATTTTGAAAAAATTATATAATCTAATAAGGTGCTCAAAAATTATATGAAAAAAATTTCGTTATTGCACCCCAAGTGGATTATAGTAAAAATAAAATAAAAGAAGGAACATTTTTTTAAACCTTAATCTTTCGCAAGATGTTCTATAATTTTATTTCGTAACACGTTTGATTGGAACAAGCACCAAAAAAAAATCAAATCGATCCACTGAACCGTTTCCGGAATTTTTTTATATTTAAAAAAAATTCATTTTTCTAAAACCATTGCGCTGACGGGGATGACATTTTCAGAAAATTCGTTTTTTTGACACCTCAGAATACACTCCAAATTTCGCTGGAAAAAATGCGAGGGCAATTTTTCCCTACTTACCCGGCTATTGAACAGTTATTAATGTAGGATGTGAATCGTAGCATAAAAAAATCCGAGACGGCTGTGCATTCTTTTAAAGAGTTAAATAAATAAAACCACAAGTATTGACAAAAATTCGACAATGATCCTTTTATTTATAAATCCGTTCCTTCGCTTCAGTATTTACTGTACTGATCCGAGCCAAGTTACTTCGTTACTTGGCAACATGAAAAATAAACTTTTTTCTTCATGATTCTGTCAACGAAGATGCTTTTTCGTTGTTTGCCTGAAACGGAAATTCATCTTACAATAATATTCGTCCTATAATACTTTAAAATAAAATTTATTTGAGGCATTTTCAAAGCTGTCTCTTACCTTAGGTTAAAAAATTAACATATATTGTTTTATACTGTTGAGTTTATGACTTTTAAAAAATAATGCCCATTTTTCGAGTGGCCAGGGTGGCCAGACGTGTTAAGGGCAAGGGCGGGGGGGGGGGGGGTAAGGCTATTTCGCTACGAAAAAAAGCATATTTAGGATAATTTTTTTTTTACGACACAGCTGATATGTATTTATTTGTGTAAGAAGTATATAATAAAAGGACATTTGAAGAATATTCTGTAAAATTGTCATTAACAATTACGCAGAAATGAGCCATTGAGAGCACATCTTTGCAGACACCTCCAAAAAATTGCAGTGAACTGCATAACTCATCATTGGATCATCCGAAAAAAAAACTTCAAGAAGATTGTATTAGTTAATAAGTTTCTTGAGGTAACGCTGACGAGTTTTTTTTCATCATTTTAATTCATTTTGCAATAATATAGGTTCCAATTTTTTAAATGAAAAATCGCTATTTTGTCTTCTAGGTGTGACTAAAAATTGAAAATAAAAAAAATAAAAATAAAAACGCGACAGCGTTACCTCAAGAAACTTATTAACTAATACAATCTTCTTGGATTTTTTTTCGGATTATCCAGTGGTGAGTTATGCAGTTCACCGCAATGTAACTTTTTTTTTGTGGCGTCTGAGAATATTTGCTGTCACTGGCTTATTTCTGCACAATTGTTAACGAAAATTTCACAGAATATTCTTCAAATGTCCTTTTATTTTATACTAATTATATAAATAAATATATATAAACAGTGTCGTCAACAAACAATATCGAAAATATGCTTTTTTGTAGCAAATTATCCTTACCCCCCACCCTTAATGATTCTGCGCTTTTCAACACAGCGTATTCATGTTATACGATGATTCAATTTTTTCATATATAGTAGACGATATGTCACACATTAATGAAAAATAAATATATCCGACATGCACTGTTCTGAGGCATTAAGTGTTTGAACAACATGGATAATAATAATGTGGACGTTTAAATCTGTAATGAAAGGAATCGTTTTATGATATTAATTTCTTGTAAATGCATATGATTTTTTCATCGATATTTTTGATGATTAAAAAGTTGATTATAAAATGTAGACTTTGCACAATGATTTTTAAGAATATAAATCAAGAGCCACAAGAAATGAAATTCAGAACAAAATTAAACATCCTCTTGAAGATCATAATCCTATATTCAACGGCAACGAAAATCTGTCCAACTGTACGAGGCCACCAGTTTTTCTTTCACACGATTATTATATGAGTTTTCAGTTCTCTTAGTATTGCTTATCGTTACTCTCAAGTACTCAAAAATGACGCTTTTTTCCGCGAATTATGGAAGAATTAAAATTTTAGGAGACTACATATATGTTCGTGGCATTATTAAGGAATAAAGCTATAGAAAAATGCCGCTCGTGAAATTTCCATTCAAAATCAGTCGATAAACTAGAAAACTGACAGAGCGGGTAGTCGGTACATGTGAAAACATTTTGCTTGTATATTTCTCGTTCCCGGGTATGGGTGATTCGGAAAAAGTACAGTCGCTAGGAAATGGAAGTTGAGCACGCAGCGCGTGGCGAGTTGAGACACGGTGCGAGTTGAAACGGTAGCAAAAAATGCCCGGCCCGAATCTGAAGAGTGGGGTTACGCGAGCGTCGGGGAAACGGCGGGCTGCTACGGTGTCCACTTGGGTCTGTGGCGAGTTGCCCGCTTTGGCAAGTTGAACAGACGGCGAGTTGAAGTGGCGACTTGACACAGAGGCGACTTGCACGGTGCAGAGTTGACACCCCGCCTCTGTTATCTGCCGTTTGTGGTATTCCCTTCCGTGGTCCTAAGATAAATTCTAAGGGCTTATTATCTGTTCGCAGGATAATTTCTTTTCCGAAAACGAATTGATAAAAACATTTAAATCCGAAGATAATGGCCATCGCTTCCTTGTCGATAATTGCGCGTTTGGTTTCCGTTGTCGGGATTTTCTTAGACGCGTACGCAATCGGTCTCTCCGTACCGTCTTTGTATCTGTGTGACAGAATCGCGGATAACCCGTGGTCCGACGCATCGCACGCTAGGATTAGTTGTTCTTTTGGGTTGAAGTGCGCTAAGAAATCTGACGCGATTAATTCGGTTTTTACCCAATTAAATGCCTTTTCACACGCCCCGTCCCAGTTTGGTTTTTTCTTGCAGAGTAAATCGTATAACGGTTTCATATTTATCGACCGATCCTTTAAAAATCTTGCGTAAAAATTCACAAGGCCCAAGAAAGCAGCGAGTTCTTTATAATTTCTCGGTCGCGGCGCATCGACCATTGCCGTAACTTTTGATTCCGATTTGTGCAAGCCTGCTTTATCTATAGTGAACCCTAATACTTCAATACTTGGTTCCATAAATTTGCATTTATTTATATTTAATCTCAAGTTACAATCGGCCAGCCTTTCGCACACCTTTTTTAAATTTTCGCGATGGTCTTTTCCACATTTACCTGTTATATAAATGTTATCTAGGTACGCGATAACCCCGTCAATTCCCCGCAAACACTCGTCCATTTTACGTTGACCGTCGGCCGGTGCCGGTGATACCCCTTCCGGTATCTTCGTGTACCTATATAACCCCTTGTGCGTTATAATTGTTAAGAGTTCCGCGCTGTTCTTGTCGACGGGGAATTGCATATACGCATGCTTTAAATCAAGTTCGGAGAAGGATACGCCGCCTTGTAATTTGGCAAAAATCTCGTCTATGGTATGAAGCGGATATTTGTCGATGATAATATTCGGGTTCAAGGTTAGTTTAAAATCGCCGCAAATGCGATCTTCCCCATTTCCCTTCAATACGGGAACGATGGGCCGCGACATCTACCGGCTCTAAATGGCCGAAGCTTACCAATTTTTCTATCTCTTTCTCGATCATCGCTTTAAGGGCGTGAGCCACGTGACGTCATTTTAACGCTACGGGTCGCGTATTCTCTCTCACGTGTATTTTGGTAGTACTTTTGTTGTACATACCCGGTGAATTCTCGAACAAGATTTTATATTTTGCTGTTATATAGTCGTGCAAGTCGCCATCCAGCTTATTAATTACGAGTGTGTTTATCTTAGGCATAGTTAGTGGCCATGCGTCTCATGTTCGTCCTGCTCCGAAATTTTTTTTACACTATTCGGAGGCTTAGACGCGTTTTTTCCGTCGCTCTTACACACTCTCGCTAAATGCCCCTTCTTGTTACATTTATGGCACGCATACCCGCGAAAATGACACTCACGATTGATATGGCCTTTCTCACCACAACAATAACATGACACATTCCCATCACCTCCCGCCGTCGCGCTGGCTGGCCCGTGCTGCTGTTGCTGTTGGTCTCTCTCGTAACGACCGCTCGTGCTATTAGCTCTTCCCCCTCTCCCGCTGCCTCGTTGATACTGGCGTTGCTTTGATCCGCTTTGCATCGCGTATACATCAGTCTTCATGTTCTTCTTATCTAGAGCGCTGCTTGTTGCTGCCGCGCTTTTCACGGCTGCTTCCCGCGCCGTTGCAATGTCTAACGCCTTCGCCAGCGTTAATTCTTTTTCTTCGAATAATTTGATTTTAATGTCTTGGGCTTCCACCCCGCACACGAATTGATCTTTTAGTACGTCATCCAAATTTCCGAAGTTACAATTCAGCGCGAGTTTCCTTAGGCGCGCTGCATAATCTGCAATCGTTTCGTTGTGGTCTTGTTTGGCTGTGTGGAACGTGCAACGTTCCATCGCCACTGACGGCTTTGGCTTTAAATCATTGATCATAGCTATCATGTTTTCCGCGTATGACTTAGTGGTGATTTTTTATGGAGCGACTAGCTGTTTCAATAATGCGTGGGCATTGTCGCCCAAACGTGTCACTAATGTTGCTACTTTTATTCTATCATCCGTTATATTTTTTATTATAAAGTAGCAGTCCAACTTTTCCTCGAACAGCTCCCAATCGTCGTCCAGTTGAAAATTGGTCTTGTTGTTTCCTTCGCTCATGTCGCTGTCGTTATCCGACTCGGCGGGCTCTATTTCCAATTCAAACTGTTCTCCGGTACCCCCACCTCTTTGACTTTGCTGCGATGCGTTACTGGAAGTCGCCGAGCTCGTCGGTACCACAGTTTCCTCTGTTAACTGCGATTTCGTAATGGACTCGTCCCTTTTTGCTCGCTCACTTCCATCGGATTTTGCACTCGTTTCCGGGTCGGCTTTTCCCACGTGGCTTTCACTATTCTTGATCGTTTTTCTTAGCAACTCGCGTAGGTCATTGTAATTGTCATTTGATTCGAACGGTACTGCCAGTTTTTCTAATTCCGCGATTATTTGTTCTTTGTTTAAGTTCTGGATCCAGCCCGTTTTTGTTTTATTCGACATCTATTAATCGACCTGCTTGGCTTACGTTGTCTCGTTTATGCTTTACCTCGTTATCACTGAGGATTTTATTGTCCCTTTCGACTCTCAACTGAACACGACTTCACCTGGCCGTGGCACTTATTTTACACGCGCAAATTCTATTTTTTTTGTTTGTAAATTCTCGTCGCCAGTTGCCCTGTCTTGGTACCCTCTATTCAATCAGGGAGGCGGTTATAATAAACGACACTGCCGGTTCTGATAAAAAAGTGAGAGTAGCCTCTATTGTGTGGGTATACGAAGTAATCTCGGCTCCCGGTGATACCGGAGCGCCTCAGTATTCGGCCGTCGCCGGTAAGCCACTGACCCACAATTCCAGTGTCTTACGCGGGTCTACTACCCGTTTCGCGTACATCGCTATCACCACCACTATCCATATTGTGTGTATTGTACCACCGGGTTCAAATACATCAAAATTGTACGCAGAATAAAATCAGTGTACTCGAAAATTATACGCGTGCCACCGATACCATATGCGACCGCCTCTAGCCCACTAGCGAAGGCCCTATGACCGACACCCGCTACCTGAACGACAGGGTCGACAGCGAACGAAACCATCATTGTAAGCGAACCACATTTTTACACTCTTTGTACTCGACCGTTAATAGAATTAGCCAAATTGGATGATTCCAATAAATCAACAGTTAATTAGAAACGAGTCATTTCCAAATAATCGGATTATTTCCATAAATTCCTTAAAAATCCTTCCTCTCTCCAGCACATCCTCTTTTTACCCTCATCCCGTGCTATTGCGCTAGGCGTAGGCAAGAAAGAGGAAACCACACTTTATCTGCCCACGTCCTCTCCGGACGTGATAGACAATCAGATGTCTGCAATTTTTTGCGGTCGATTCTATTTGCCAGGAACCCGCTCAGCAGGACTTGAAAAATGGAATCGAAAGCGCACGTTTGTGTTACATTGAAATTGTAGTCCATTATGCGCACCGGTCCGGATATGTTCTCGTTTAGAAGAACTAGGATTTGACCAGTCTTTGAATCTTTAATGTAGTCCCACTCGGGACAATCATCTAAACATGTAGGTTTAGCACGTTTTCGTTTCGGCGAGTCGTCGCTTTAGCTGTCATGTTCGTTATTTTTAATCAAACCTTTCCATTCTTCTTGGATATTCCATTCGTTGTTAGCTGGAATGTTTTCGTCGACCATAAAGCTACCATAAAGCTACTCGACCATAAAGCTACCATAAAGCTACTCCTGTTAAAAACCTCACCGTTGGGAGACTCTAATCTTCAGGAGCTACACCGTTGGGAGGTTCTGACTTCCTCTGCTGAGATTAATAGTAGATTAATAGAGCATTAATAGTATCGCCGTCAGATGACTGACTAGCAATATTCAGTGCTGTATCATATAATCGGTCAGTCCACGATTTCCACCCTACTTTGCCGACTGTATTTTCTTCAGGGTTTGCTCCTATATCGAATTCTTCTTCTTCATGGGCATTCGTTTTTTCATCGTCGTTTTTTTCCGATTGCATGCCTTTTATCCTGTCGTTTAAAAACCGCAGTCTCTCAGTGGATGGCAGAGGCTTATCATTCGGACTTGATCCAATACATTTGCTGAGGGAAACGACCAGAATCGATTCAATGAAGTACGTCAAATCTTCGAGATTTGAAATTTGAGTGGCTTTTCCGATGCATCGTTTACAAAATCACCATACTAAGCACTTCTCTTGTCCTTTCAGACTTGACCACCGCGTAATCATTGCCGAGAGGTGACATATGTCTAATCGTATGAACGTTGATGGCAATAAAGCCGATTTGTTTATAATGGCATTATAACACTTTTGCAAGTAATCGTTCAAGCTTGAACACCTGCCAAATATTTCAGCTATCGTGATCAACAATGACCAACCAAAGTCGGTTACACCGATTGGCGGGATCGGTGCGTTTGCAGCAAGTATAAGGCGCAGAAAATGAGCGACAATGAGAGACCGCTGATCTGCTGAAACCATTTGAAACGTACGTACACTACCTTCCTCTGTGACAAGGACACACTGATATGAAAAAATATGCGATTCGTGTGGGTTACTACGCTTCGCAATACCACCCGTAGTATCAATGGTGAATATTGCATGTGGATCCTTACGGCAGCGGGATACGTATATCTGTAGCTGCTCGGGTCGCCAATAGATGCAGTCAAATTTCAATAATGCGATGTGGTGTATGCACCCAACGAATTTACCGTGTTCAGCATTTTTCAATAAATTTAAGGCATGGTTTGCGGACTCCAAACCGTATTTGTCTAAAAGTCGCTGCTCTTTTGCTTTTCGTACGACTTCGTTACTCGATAAAGTGGGCGGATTTTTGTCCCCAAATTTCTTCAAGCGTGCAGCTTCTTGCCGTCTCCACGTCACTACATCTTTGCACCGATTAATGAGGAAGTCAGCGACTTCACGACGCCGTGCGCCTCTCAATTGCCTTCGCTTTTTCCCAGAATGAGCTTTTGGTTGGATGTTGTCAATGTGACATTTAAAAATAACATCAACATTTTTGCGTTGCATTCGCAGTAAAATCCCTCGAAGCTCAAGAAATATTTTGCAATTGCACTCTTGTATACGTTATGGTTTTTTGACATAAACACGCAATCCAATTGGTGCTGTATCCCCATGGCTTCGGCAATGACATCTGCCCATCCTTTTCGCAATTTAAAATATATCCGCCTACCGTAGAGTTTCTCCTTGGGTCGAATAGTGTGCCATTTTTCTGGTGATATCACAAGTTGAAAACTAGTCGAAATGCAACTAATATCGTTGCTCTGTTCTGCACATTGGGTTACATCGCAGTCGATGGAAGCCGTCAATTCTTGCGGGCGAATCTCAAATATTTTGAAAAGAAAATTTCTCAAACCATTACGCTTACCTCAAAAAGCATGTGGAACTCACGCCTATCCACCAGCAGAGAACCCTTCTATAGTTGAGATGCTGATAAATATGATTAATAATTATTTGAAAATAGCTGGAAGCCAGAAGTATTCTCGAATATAACCAATACCAAAGCTTTAATAACTCACACAGAAAGAACCTAGAACTCACGCCTATTCATCAGCAGAGCACACTTGACACGCTGAGAGCAAAAGTAAGTCGAAAAAACATTGCAAGCAAAAGGGGGACACACTGTTCTTCAGCGCAAAATTGGGATATATCATTAATCTCAGATTAAAAATGGAACAAATGTAGTTCAGAGCAAAAGTGGTATAGAAAAAAAACTGCGAGCAAAAATGAGTCAACTCTTTAACTCGTTTTTGCTCGCAGCGAAAACATGACTCGTTTTTGCCCGCAGCAAAAAATGTTAGGTGGCAGTCGAAACTTGTCACGTTTTTGCTCGGAACGAAAATTTGAATGGTTTTCGCATCAGTGCTATTATGTTTTGATTCTGTATCGATTTTTTTTTCATGCATTATTATTTTCACATAAGATTAAGTTTTGTCTTAAGGTAGTACGAGCGCGCAATTTTGATTTCTATAGATTTGGTTTTAATTTTAACCAGACATTATTCATATCATTATGCATGTTTGAGTGAAATTTCAGAACAGTCGACTATTTAGATTGGGAGATAATGAGTTTTAAAATTGCAACTTTTAACACTGCAGGGCCTGCATTGAAATTGAGAGAGAATAATTTTCGGTAAAAAATATTTGTCCCCTATAATAAGAAGACATAGCAACACCGCATCGTACCACATATCCAATGACATGAGTTTGCGCGACATATTTAAAATAATACTGCAACACTAATTTTAATTTGGAACTAATTTTTAATCGAAAAAAGTTTTTAATTAGTGATTAATTTAGTGATTTAGTGATTAATGAACCAACACTTTTATTTGTTAATGAAGCTAACATAAACAATATAAAATATTAATATTTATAATGCAAATATTTTTTTATGACAAAATTTTTAATTTTAGGAAAACCATAATTATTTTTTTCTCGAAATATTGAACAACACTGTTCTGCGGCGTTGCCATATGTTTTCTTAATTTAGGGGACAAATATTTTTTATGGAAAATTATTCTGTTTAAATTTCAATGCAGATCCTGCAGTGTTAAAAGTTGCAATTTTCAAACCCATTATCTCCCAATCTAGATAGTCGACTGATCTGAAATTTCACTCAAACATGCATAATGATATGAACAATGTCTGGTTAAAATTTGAACAAAATGTATAGAAATCAAGATTGCGCGTTCGTACTACCTTAAGTGGGACACTTTGAATTTTATTCAGACGGTTCCGGCGCGACTAATGAGTCGATTATTTTTGTATAATATTTCAGAGAATAAAATAATTAGGAATAATTTTATGATAAATTTTGTGAATAAAACAACGTAAGGTTTGAGAAAATTCTTTCCAATTTATTAACAATACTTTTTCAGATACAATTTTTTGCAATCGTTCTTATTCGTCTTTGCTGTCGCCGCACGCAAAATCGTAATCATTTGGTTCCACATTACATCTCAGCTGTTGATAGAAGGGCTTGTATTTTAAATCAATGAATTTAACCAATTGCATTAGGTCGTCGTACTTTGCTTTAGTTATGGTGTTTCCATTTGGATACAAAATTGAGAGTTGCATTTGGGTGAATTGTTCTTCTGAGATGTTTTTCTTGCCAATGTCAACTTTTCTCAGCAACCTATCATCATAGACCATGTACAAGTGAAAGGGTTGTTCTTTATCAAGCTTGATCGTTCTGGTTTTCAACCAGTTGATTTTGTTTTTTTTTTTCGTCCACTTTTCCGTTCACGATTAATTTTTGCAATTCTTGGGACGTGAAGAAATCGTTGGACTCCATTTTCGTAACTTCAAAAGTGGGTTCTTTTTTCTTCGTTTTTTAAAAATTATTTCGATCCAGTGATCGGGAGTGTTGACAATTTCATGCATTTTACGCTCTTTCTCAATCAGGCCAAAATTTCTGTCGCAGCTATTGTAGCTATGATCGGATAGAACGAACTTCTGCTCGATTAAATCGATTTCACTAGAGGCCAAGTAATGCTTCAACATAAGCGTCATTTTTATGTTACGATTTTGCCCCCCGCACGAATCCGAGTACAAAATGTGATGTTCAATACGATCTGGCAGAAAATTTAGCAGGTGCTTCCGTATACATGATGCAATTTCTTGTGCTCCTCTACCGGCAACAGTTTCCGACCAGACGTACATATAGGCTGAAACGGAAAAAAATTAGCTTTCACTTTTCGATTGTTTTCTGCGATAGACAATTTTTTAATGTTTACATTTTTGTATGCGCACCTTTTTTTAAAGCTCATCATAAACGCATTAGTTGTACGTCGCAAGTTGACGTTTGTAAAAGGCGATGTTCGTGGTCAATGATGGCGTTTCCAACACCTTTTGAAGGTCAAAAGTTAAAACCGCGGTTTCCGCCGATTAATTATTTGTAACATCCTGTTTGAACTCTTCGGCAATTTGTTCTCTTACAGCCTCATGTTCTGCTTTCATCTTTTCAAACTTTTTTCTCTCGTTGTTAGGAAAATCTTTGTTGTCCAAGTTTATCTTGATGGAGTCGGACATCTTGCACGTGTCAGTGTGCCTTTTTTGAAGCTTAAATTGAACTCAAAATTAAAAATTTCGCGGAAAATATTTTCAGATACTGCATTGATGTTGTTGCTATCGCTTTCTTCTTGGTACATTCGGTACATGGTCGCTAAATTGAGATTCGAATGGAGGTATTGTTTTTGCGTTGCTGATCGGCTGTAGTGTGACACATATTTAGGGAATCTGTTAATGAAATTTTTCACACCATTTCAAGCAGCTACACTTGTACGATTTGCTGACGGTGCTTTGCCTCGTGTTTCTGATCCGCTTGGATTAGTCGTTGCCGATTGTACTGCTCTGTTCATCGTGGATAGAGTAATTTTATAACATGTCAGTAAATATGATCGGCATACTTTATGTTCGACACCGTTACTGTCGTTAAGATAATAATGGAAATTACATTCCCTTTTATTTTGTGAAATAATTGGCAAAAATTTATCTTTTTTCGGAGTCACAGGCGTTTCCTTTACTGATGAACAAATTAATAATGTCTTCTGCATATAGGTGGATAAATCATAATAGGTAGAAAATATTTCTTTCTGCCCAGCGAGGTCGATTTTTGTCGAACAGTAAAGTTCACATTTGCAAACGGTTATTCCTTCAAATATTTTTGCTGGTACAATTTTTCCTTTAGCCGTTATGTGCTCACGACTACGTTCGACATTTGCTTTTGATATATTTTTCTTGTGTAAAGTGGGATGTTTCTTCCGCTTTCGAGAAAACCTTGTAATAGGTGATAACAAATCTGGAAACCGAAGGATAGATACTTAATTGGTAATGTTACAGAAGATACACATTGTTGAAGGTAATTTTATAGAAAATTACTTGAAAAAGTAAAAAATGTCACCTTCTTCTAAATCAACATCGTCATGTTCTGCCTCAAAATCTGAAGGGTCAGAGTCACAATCTTTGTTATGTGCTGCTGGAATGACAACATTCTTTGACCTCACAAGTTCTCATGTAATTTCGCGTATTCTCGATTGTCGTACGAATATCAGCAATTCAAGTCTCCATATAATTCTTACCTGATTCCATTGCACCACTATCCTTAAGGACTCCTACGGAAATACAACGCTGAGGTAATCAGACGTTGAACCGCTCGTTTGGGTTCTCACTACTCGATTTTTCACGTGAAAATGAGCTAAGTCAAAACAGTTGAACTACGCGAGTAATTTACTGAAGAGGGCCTCGGATTTGGCAGGATTTAACACGAGTTTCATAACACTGTGTGAAAGAAACCTCGATTCAGAATCAAACATACAATAACACTGAGATGGCAAACGATTCAAATTTTCACTCAGAGCAAAAACGTGTTAAGTTTCTACCACGAGCAAACATAATCCAAATTTTCACTCAGAGCAAAAACGTGTTAAGTTTCTACCGCGAGCAAACATAATCCAAATGTTCACTGCGCCGAAAAACGAGTTAAGTTTTCGGTGCGGGCAAAAACGAGCTGACTAGCTAACTCATTTTTGCTCGCAGTTTTTGTCTATACCACTATTGCTCTGAACTACAGTTATTCCGTTTTTGCGCCTAACTATTTCTAACTAGCTTTTGCTCGCATTATTTTTTTGACTCACTTTGGCTCTCAGCGTGTCACTTGTATAGTTGAAATGCTGATAAACATTTTTTATAATTATTTCAAAATAGCTGGAAGCCAGAACTATTCTCAAATACAACAAACAATATAGAAACTATAATATCTTACAAGGAAACGTTGCGAGGTCGTTGTCTCTGATTTCGATGAAATGTGGCATGCTTGTAGAATGAGTAAAAATAGGCGACACGTATTTTTTTATATCGGTGGAACCCGATTTTTAAGGGTTGAAAAGCACCCTTGAAAATTAGGGTGTTTTTCGTTTTTCGTCGATAACGTTTTAATGGTACAAGATATGAAAAAACTTCAAATTGCAACAATGTTTATTTTTTCGTGTACTATACACTGGAGATGAGAATGATGCAGGTAGCAACAAATTTCATATTGTTTATTGCAAAAATGCAATTTTTTCAACCATATCTCCGAGAATTTTTATTCGATTGGGATGGAAATTTGCATACATGTAGAGAATGGAAAAGTGCGGATACGGATTTTTTCTTTTTCCGATATCTCACAATTAAGGGGTTGAAACTGCCCGTCGATTTTTTTGCCGAGAGCATCGTATAATCAGCTAGTCGTTTGGCATTTCGGTCTAAATTCACGTCAATATATGTTCGTGTTATGACGCAATTGCATATTTGTAACATTCCAGCCACTCCCCCCCCCCAACGGTCCCTCTCTCGAAAGGCAGACGTTCAAAGTTCTTACCGTGCGGCATGGACCAGATAAAACGCATGGATAGACATAAAAATGGGTTACAAAGAAAGTACAATCAGTCAAAATAGTCGATACACATTTTCTCGTTGTCGAAATAAAAATAAAGTTCGAATGGAAAAAATGTTGTATTTTTTGACTACTAGACGTTCATGATGATAATGATGAGTACAGCAACAAATGGCGTGTTGTTTATTGCAATAATTCGTGAATTACTTGTGAAAAATCACTCTTCAGTTTCCCACTCATATGGGCTGAATTGGTCTACTTGCAAGGCTCGCAATCACGGACTGACTTCGTGCTTCGGAATGCAACTGGATTAGAATTGTATTGTAATGAGGTCCTCTATTTTTTCTAGGTCGAAATCTAGGTCCGTGTACCTAGATTTCGAATATCACGCATGACTTTCGACACTCTTGGGAAACCTATGACGAAGGCCCTCCTTGATTTTCATGAGCGACACTTTCACGTCCGGCCAGTCGTATTAGGAACGCCTTAACCTTTTATTTCGGCGACCTACTTTCTCAAGTTCTTATGAAACCGATGGCCAACGTTTCTAATGTCACGTAGGCCCTTCTTCCCACCATCTCGATTTTTCCAAATTCCATCACTATAAATTACCTTCGTTCTAAGCTAAGGTAGTCAGTAAGTCTCCGAATACTGTACAACGCTGAATCTCTGTCCAACCATTATTTGAATAAATCCGTCTCAAGTAGCTCAATCCGTGTTAACCGAGTTCTGGAGCGAGTCAGCCACTCCTTTCCTCAAAAATTATAATAAAAAGTGTCCATCCCGACATCACAATTGGTGCTAAGTGTGGGGTGTGCTGACTAATCAACGCTAGGAACATAGGACCGATTGACGACACTCCGAGTCTACGAGGGACGACGTTTTAAACCGGATCCACGAAAGGAATCGGTGAGTAAAGACTCATTTACTCGTTATCGCGAACCGCAAATTATAACCACCGATTCCGAAACTGACTCAGCGGATCAAACCGAAATGTCGTTGTCTAACGTAAACGCAGCCATCAAAACGGCGTTCAGCCGAATAAAAGACTGAGATTCACAAACCGAAATGGAAGATAACTCTTCGCGCATTACGCACGCGATACCGGAAGATTCTTTTGAAGAGCTAACACCGAAGGAAGCTCTAGAACTAATCCGTGAATTCGATGGTAAATCTCTGGGGGTCGAAACTTTCATTGCGTCAATTGAAGATGTAAGACCACAAGTGAGCCGATCAGATTACCTTCGTCGATTAATAATCACAAAAAAAATTATCGGAGACGCGGCAAGAGAAATTCAAGAGTACGAGACAAACACATACGAACAGCTCTATGAATGCTTACGGATCCTCTTCGGAAACTTGCAACCGGTCAGCGTTTGGAGAGACAAAAGATCGCGGATGTTTCAACAAAAAACCGAAAGTGTTTCGAGATTTACGAATAGATTTTTAGAAGTACAAAATCAACTCCTTTCTGTATTAGCCAATTCAACTCCGGATGAAACACAAAGACGATTCATTGTGGAGTACGAACGCCAACAAGGACTCGACCAATATCTGTTAGGGTTAAAAAAAGAGATTTCGACTGAAGTACGGGCTCAAAAACCGGAGAATATTCGAATGGCAATAGCTCGGGCACAAACGGCAGAAGCCTACGACTACACAAGAGAAATGATGACGCGCAATATAAACATCACTGAAAATAATACAGGTAGCTCAGAAACCCGAAAGCCGCCCCATCATAAATCTTTCGGGACTCCCACAGCGGCACCGTTCTCTTCGATAATATGCCGATATTGCAATCGCATGGGTCACTCCGAACGTGACTGTCGTAAGAAAGCATACGACTCACGAAACCCCAACAGGAACGTACCACAACAATCGGGTTTTCACAACGGGCAGTCTCACAATCACCGACCAACGCGAACAACAGTCAATTATATACCGGAAGGAGAAGCAATCACTACGACACAAGAAAACATCCCCCGAGTCAATGCCATCGGATCCGCTAAACGAGTGGTCAAACTTCCCACACGAACAGCTAGCAGAATAGGCTGTTTTCTTCTCGATACCAGATCAGCCATAAATCTCATAAAAATCAACATGTTAACGGAAGGATCGCAGATAAATTGGAACATTAAAACGCCGTTCTCCATGGGCAATGAACAACATGAATCCTTATTTGCTGCCAAGCAAGATTTTCAAGGAAAGAGTCACATCTTCCACGTCATTCCGAATGACTTTCCCTTGGAAGAAGACGGATTGATTGGTATTCCATTTATGGAAAAATATCAGACAAATATCGGTATCGGACGAGAAAATTATTTAATGTCCGATGACAAGCGTTTTGAATTTGAGAAGGTGTCGGTCACGATTCCGCCACGAACCATGTACTTTATTAAAATTCGCACGAATATCGAAAATGGAGCAGCCGTCACGGACGAAGATAACCCAAAAGCCGTAGTACCTTGCGTTTTCGAAGCCAAGGACTATGAAGCCCGAGTTCCAGTTATGAATGACTCGGAAGAACCTATAACGGTTACAATTGACCAGCTGCACGGTACCCCTATTAAGGAAATCGCCTGTCAACCTGAGGAGGAGCGCCAAGACGCACCGAAGGATGCAGCCCGGGTCAATGCTATAAAAAGTACGAACTCCGCCGAACGCATCCTCGCGTTGAAGGAAAACGTTCGACTCAAACACATCCCACCAGATCAAGCTGAAAAGGTCTGGGATATCATCAGCAGTTTTCCAGATGTATTTTCCTTACCTGGAGACTCACTGCCAGGTACAAAGACAGTAAAGCATCGCATCATCACGTGCGACGATACACCTGTGAATACGAAACAGTACAGGTACCCGCCAGTTCACAAAGAAGAGATCGACAGGCAGGTAAATGAAATGCTGGAAAAGAAGTTAATCGAGCCGAGTGACTCACCGTACAATTCACCAATCTGGGTTGTACTGAAGAAGTCAGATGCATCAGGGAAACAGAAATGGAGGATCGTGATTGATTTTCGAAAATTGAACGAAAAAACCACGCACGATGCCTATCCTCTCCCATGCATCGACGAAATATTGGATCAGTTAGGTCGAGCGAAATATTTCTCTGCATTCGATTCCTCAATCGAATCCTGCCTCAGGATTCCACCAAATCCCGATGGACGAGCAAGACACAAAACGGCGTTCTCCACACAATCAGGTCACTACCATTACAACAGGATGCCGTTTGGGTTAAAGAACGCGCCTGCAACTTTCCAATGCATGATGAATAACGCGTTGCGAGGGCTAATCGGAAGCACATGCTTTGTATATCTAGACGACATAATAATCTATGGACAAACACTTGACGAACATAATAAAAAATTAATTGACGTATTGACTCGTCTTCGCGAATCGGATTTAAAATTACAGCCCGATAAGTGCGAATTTCTACGACCAGAACTAGAATTTTTGGGACACGTAATTTCGGAGGAAGGAGTAAAACCAAATCCGAAAAAAACGGAAGCAGTGCAAAACTTTCTTAGGCCAAACGATCAAAAACAAATTAAGCAATTTCTAGGACTGGCTGGGTATTACCGGAAGTTTATTAAGGATTTTAGCAAGATCGCTAAACCGCTTACGGAACTTTTGAAAAAAGAAACAGCATGGTCATGGAAAGACAAGCAAGAACAATCGTTCAATTTACTTCGAACAGCATTGACAACATCGCCAGTTCTACAATATCCTGACTTCAAGGAATCTTTCACCCTCACCACCGACGCTAGCAACCATGCGATAGGCGCCGTCCTATCTCAAGGATCCCTCGGAAAGGATCGCCCCGTTGCCTACGCATCACGCACTTTCAACAAGGCAGAACAACGATACTCCACGACCGAGAAAGAAATGTTGGCAATAGCCTGGGCCGTAAAACACTTTCGACAATATTTGTATGGGAAGAAATTTCAAATCGTTACGGATCATAAGCCACTAATATGGGTCCTCAAAACTTCAAACCCTCCAACAAATAGTCGCTTGATGAGACTCCGTCTAAAACTCGAGGAGTACGAATACGAGGCAAATTATAAGAAAGGGACGTTAAATTCGAACGCTGACGCATTATCACGGATTTACCCGGTAACTACGCGTCAAGCAAAACGCAATGACTTCCCAGAAAAAGAACCAGAAAATCAAGAAGAAATCCTCACCGAAGAAGAAGGTGACGACGTAGAAACACCTAGCAACCCAATGGAAATCACTAATGATCGAGGGACAGAAAATGAAAATCTCCCTCTCTACATCGAATTTGAATTATCAAAGGAAATTCCGCAAGTTTCTCAAACCTTAGAAGAGATACCGCACAGGAATACACCGAGAATCAACATCACGGGTCAACCTGGAGGCACTGAAGAAGAATTGCACCTTGATTTTTCAGCAGATGAAATCGAGTGGTATAACGCGTTAGTTGAGAATCTATCAACGATCAATGAGTCAACAAAGATTTTCCTAGGGTGCAAACATCTAAAGGAAAATCCAATTACGAAAATGAGAATTAAACAAATGATTTCATTTATTTGGTCAAAGAGAATTGAACCACCGCTAGTCTACCTTTACGATAGGGAACTCTACGAGCCAGGCACAGAAGAAGAAAGAATGGAGATCATAAAACAACATCATGGGACAAACGCCACGGGACATTTTGGAGTAACAAAAACTCTCGACGGAGTAAAGGCTGTTGCTACCTGGCCCAACCTACAAAGGGACATTGAAGACTACATCCGTAAATGCGACACGTGCCAGAGGATCAAGCTCGTGCGAACACAAACACGAGCAGAAGCGATAATCACGGATACACCGGAGAAGCCAAATGAAAAAATTGCCTTGGATCTTGTGGGGCCGCTTCCTGAAACGTATGAGGGACACAAGTACATCCTCTCTGTACAAGATCAGCTGACGAAATATATTACGCTGATCCCTTTAAAATCCCAGGACGCCCAATCCACCGTAACAGCATTGGTTAACGATTTTATCTACATTCATGGAGCTCCAAAAACTATCTTAACCGATGGTGGACGAAACTTTATAAGCCAGACGTTCAAACCCCTGGAAAAACTCTTCAAAATTTCACACATGACAACAACAACATTCCATCCTCAAAGCAATGGTAGTCTTGAACGAGCACATGGTCCGATTAAAGAACAAATCAAAGCATTGATCTACGACAATCAAGAAGATTGGGATAAAAAATTGAAGTTTGTTTCCATGGCTTACAACACGGTGAAACATGAAGGAACAGGATTAACACCATTTGAAATGCAATTCGGGAGGAAACCTAACATCCCGAATAACCTTCCAGTACAGAAAACCAACGTAACGATCGACCAATACTTCGAAGGACTGCGGGCTGATCATGAACGTATCGTGAAAAGAGGACGCGATAATTTAATCGCAGCTAAAGAACGATATAAGGCAGTCCAGGATGCTCGCATACACCGTCCCGTGCCCATTTTTGCAAAGGGCGACGAAGTTCTCGTTGCTCAAGAGAAAGGCAAGACACCCCTTGCCCCGAAGTGGGAAGGACCAGCCATTATTTTGGAACAAACATCAGACGTCAACTACGAGATCTTGCTTAATAATAGAAGAAAATTAATCCACGTTAACAAATTAAAACCTTATCATAGAAACTAATCAAAAATTCTGTGCAGGCATTATGTTGCTGTTACTTCTTCCTCTCCTTGTAACGTGTGTTACATCCGACGAATTAAGGGTGGAACCACTCGAAGGCACCGTGTATATGGAAAACCTGGGAAGTGCCGTAATCTACCATCAAACCTGGACAGTGGTCAACTACGTCGACATCACCGAAATAAATCTACACCGAGATGAGTTGGATATGGCTTCGATATCCTTATCAAGAATTTGCAATGGAACCGACAAAAAAGGACTTGCGCCGAATCAGCATCAATCCAAACCCTTCGACAAAGGTTGAATAGGATAGACTCAAGAAGATATAGATTAATGAACATAATTGATTTTAGACCCCGTCTCAAAAGAGGTGTTTTCAATTTTATCGGCGACATTAGCAAAATTTTGTTTGGAACTTTAGGGAATTCCGATGCTGAATATTATAACAATGAGATTGATAAACTTCATACTGACAATAAGAAAATGAGTACTTTAATTCAAAACCAAACGGCGATAGTTAAAGGCATGGCATCAACACTTTCCAAAGCTATGGAGGAATTGCGCGCCGAAAATCAACAACTATTTAACTCTTATGGAAAACTAAATTTTCGGTAGCTGATAACACTAGAGATATAAAAATTAGCGCACAAGTAACTCTTCTGGAAACCCTTATAGACGAATACAGTGAATGCATCAACAATGTTTTAAATGCAGTAAACGATGGTAAACAAGGGATAATCCATCCGCAAATTTTGAATCCTGCTGACTGGGTCAGAGCACTAAAAACAATTCGAGAACAAGCCTCATCTAGTAATACTCCTCCCGTACCTCTAGAAGAATCTGCCTTTGCAACAATTATTGGAATTAGCGACGTAAGCCTCATGTTAAAGGATAATCGTTTTACTTATATAATTAAGGTACCAGTAATAGAAAACAATCTACTTGACGTTTTCCGGATTATCCCTATCCCTAAACAGAAGGGCACATCAACTACATTTTACTATGTGAATTCGCCGGATACGTTAATAATCATTAACGGAGCCAGGACAATGTTTACTCCGAGCAATGAGGAAGACCTCGATCACTACAAAGAAGTAGGGCCAAGACGTTTATGCAAACGTAAGAATCCTGACTATTTTGTACGAAATCCTAATAGCTGTGAAGCGGCAATCCTACAAAAGCCGACAGACATATCCGACTCCCAATGTCAAGTACTGTACATAAATTTAATTAAGTCATTGTGGATTCAATTAAAATCAGGAATTTCTTGGATTGTGACATCCCCATATGAAGAAACTCTCCACGTAAGTTGTGATGATCACAAAACACACCAAGCAACACTGCGGGGTACGAATAAAATAACGATAACGGGTAATTGCATCGGGCACACCGAACACATTTTCATAAGACCTAGTTACGACAAAAGAGTTATTCAAGCAACTGACATTATTCTCAATAAGACTCTTAGAGTCCCAAATCTCGAAGAAATTCTTCGAAACCATTCAGTATCCTTGGACGATATTCAGTTGACGACCTTAGGACGACCTACGCACGTTGATCTGACTCAACTTAAGGCCCTTGGACAAACGTTACACGAAATCTCAGAAGAAGCAGCAAAAATTGGACAACATAAACGAACTAAATTATTTATAGAAACTACCTACGAAAGCATCAAGTACCTCGGATACGGTTGCACTGCAATTGTTTTCTTGTATTTCACGATGAGGTGCGGATTATGTGGATGCTTATTTAATTTATTTACCAAGGCATTTAAAGCTACTTGCTCTCCATGTATCAACGTGTACAATAATTGTTTTCATCAAAACAACGAACATGTAGACTACAACGTTAATTACGATAGGGAAGAATGCGCTATGTTAGAAATGACCGGAAATCGCAATATAAGACATACTGGGAAACCAACAGGTCGTCGGCGATTCACCAGCCTCAAGACTTAAAGAAAATTCATCTTGTTTTATGAATTTTCTTAAATAAGGGGGAGGTGTAATGAGGTCCTCTATTTTTTCCTTGGTCGTTCTTCTCCCTATTTCCTTCCTACGATCCATACTACTGATACATATGTGCAAGTGGCCTTTCACCAAATTTATAGCGTCCGTGTACATAGATTTCGAATATCACGCATGACTTTCGACACTCTTGGGAAACCTATGACGAAGGCCCTCCTTGATTTTCATGAGCGACACTTTCACGTCCGGCCAGTCGTATTAGGAACGCCTTAACCTTTCATTTCGGCAACCTACTTTCTCAAGTTCTTATGAAACCGATGGCCAACGTTTCTAATGTCACGTAGGCCCTTCTTCCCAACATATCGATTTTCCCAAATTCCATCACTATAAATTACCTTCGTTCTAAGCTAAGGTAGTCAGTAAGTCTCCGAATACTGTACAACGCTGAATCTCTGTCCAACAATTATTTGAATAAATCCGTCTCAAGTAGCTCAATCCGTGTTAACCGAGTTATTCCGTCCTACAACCGAGTTCTGGAGCGAGTCAGCCACTCCTTTCCTCAAAAATTATAATAAAAAGTGTCCATCCCGACATCACAGTATATTTACCATGAAATTCCACTCCGCTCACCGTCTCGAAGGCATTATCTGCAGAGGTTACAGCGTTTTTGGGTTGCCGCTGCAACTCATGAACAGAATGATGCAAACATTTTTATCAGCTTATAACGCAGCATAATTGAATCTTTATCTTTAACTTTAATTTCACAAACAGCGGAACTAATGAACGAAAGAAATAAATCTTCGCAAAGAGCGACTACGGTGCAAAGAGCGGCTCTCATGATAACCTTGAAATCGCCTTATTAAAGATTAATAGCAGTTCGGGTAATAGCGTGTGTCGTCGTTGTTTTTTTCGTGTGTATTTATCAATTGGGTTTCAAGTCATATAAATTCACCAACGATCATTATTGCTACAGTTATGACGGAAAAGCCAGCCATACATTTTGTGTTCGAAATACAAATAAAAATTTACGTTAATCCGGTGAATGTTATTCAACTTCTATCCATGGCGATAAGTGCTATGAATTTGCCTCGCACTCCAATCACCAAACAGGAAGAACAGTTCAGTAAGGATCTAGAAAATATGATCATTGAAGCGATGGATCAACCTATGAAAATGGAAGTCGAAACTGGTTTGGATTTTCTGTCACCAAATGATTGGCACGGACAACGATACCTAGATCCAAAAATTGATGAAAATGTATGTACCCAAGATATAGAAGAATTGAGTTACGAATACAAGACAAGAGCAAATGGGGTCCGGGATATTGACAAATCCGGGGCAAATGGGAACAGAAAGTTATCATCTGTTCAAACGAAATTCAAAAAGGTGAAATCAGAGCCGCAGTTGCGCCGGTGGGCCCATAGTATAAATAAGGGTGGCACCTACAAAGAAAAGTTAACAAAGATAGCTCACTACACGTTAAACAATTTTAATGATGCTTTGGACAGAAGGCTGCCTGTCCATGATATAATCTTCGACGATGGGCCTTACGTGCACGAGAAATTGTAGAAATACCAGCCGTAAATTTCCAAGCATCCGCTTCTTGGCTAAGGACATTCAAAAACCAACATGGAATTGTGTCATGGAAGATTACTAAATACGTAACAAAACAATTATTATTCGCTGATACACTTGAAAACAAAGCTATCGAATTTATAGAAATGGTGAAAATCAACATAGCCAACGTTGGGGCTGAAAACACATTTAATTCTGATCAGAGTGGATTCAATTTAGAGCTACATACAGGTCGCCCATTGGCGCAAGAAGGGCAGAAATCCGTTGAGGCAGTCGTGCAATCGAAAACATCAACAACACACAGTTATACTATACAGCCTTTGGTTTCTGCGAGTGGCAAGCTTTTGGCACCTATGTTGATCGTTTTAAACGAACCTACCGGCAAATTTGGTCCTCGAGTGGAACAAACTATGTTCAGAGCCGAAAATATATTTCTATTGGCTTCGAAATCTGGAAAATTGACGATTAATCATTTCAAGCGATGGTTCCAAGAAGTATATATTCCCAATACGGGTCCAAAATCGGTAATACTTCTGGATTCTTGGAGCGGTCAATGTCCAACTGCATTTAAAGAAATAGATATGCAAGGGAACGATATTAAAGTTTTAACCATTCCAGCAGGTAAATATATTGCACGAGTTTCATTAGTTCTGTAGACAATTAGTCCATATGATAATTAGTAATTCCTGCAGGTGCGACTGGAATGATACAGCCCCACTTTTCTGACGCAGTAATATTATACAATTACGATGTCAATCTGCATTTGAGAGACAATATTGTTAAATTACAATCTCTCACACACAACCAGTTTTCTTCTCCACGGTTTACAAATCTTTTCAAATATGCGTGGTACAAAAGCGGGTACGAAGAAGAAAGACCACCAAACTTCGAAAATCCGGTAGAATTTTGCTTTTCACAAAATGTACCGACATGCGATATATGCGGCGAAGCAGCTATTATCACTTGTGCGTGGTGTAAGAAATCTCTTTGTTTCAAACACTTTCATCATGACCATCATTATTGTAATAAGTATAATCCATAAAGAAACATTTCTTAAATGAGTAAGCGTGAGAACACTTTTCCGATTGTGTTGTAATCTCCAAAAGCAGTACGTGGCTAGGGAGAATTTCTTCGTAAATATACAATTGTAATCCAGTTGCTTCCCGAAGCACGAAGTCAGTCCGTGATTGCGATCCTTGCCTCTGCCCATATTTGTAGAAAACTGAAGAGTGATTTTTCACAAATAATTCACGAATTATTGCAATAAACAACATGCCATTTATTGCTGTACTCATCATTATCATCATGAACGTCTAGTAGTCGAAGAATACAACATGTTTTCCTTCCGAACTTTATTTTTATTTCGGCCCGTTCACGAGCTATAGCAAGAACGAAGTTGTTAAGGGTGCGTTGACCCCTTAAGAGTGCCGTTCCGCCAAAACGAGAAAATATGTATCGATTTTTTTGACTGATTGTACTTTCTTTGTAACCCATTTTTATTTCTACAAATTTTCGTCCATGCCACACGGTAAGAACTTTGAACGTTTGCCTTTCGAGAGGGGGACGGTTGGGGGGAGGGGTTGGAATGTTACAAATATGCAATTGCGTCATGACACGAACGTATATTGACGTGAATTTAGACCGAAATGCCAAAAGGCTAGCTGATAATACGATGCTCTCGGCAAAAAAATCGACGGGCAGTTTCAACCCCTTAATTGTGAGATATCGGAAAAAGAAAAAATCCGTATCCGCAGTTTTCCAATCTCTACATGTATGCAAATTTACATCCCAATCGATTAAAAATTCTCGGAGATACGGTTGAAAAAATTGCATTTTTGCAATAAACAATATGAAATTTGTTGCTATCTGCATCGTTCTCATCTCCAATGTATAGTACACGAAAAAATAAACCTTGTTGCAATTTGAAGTTTTTCCATATCTCGTACCGTTAAAACGTTATCGACGAAAAACGAAAAACACCCCAATTTTCGAGGGTACTTTTCAACCCTTAAAAATCGGGTTCCGCCGATATAAAAAAATACGTGTCGCCTATTTTTACCCATTCTACAAGCATGCCAAATTTCATCGAAATCGGAGACATCGACCTCGCAACGTTTCCTTGTTAGACAAAAAGCACCTAAAACAAACGCCTATCAATTAGCAGAGCATACTTGTACAGTTGAGAAATTAAGAAACATTTTTAATAATTACTTGAAAATAGTCGGAAGCTAGAACTATTCTCAAATACATCTAACAATACCTAAACTATAATATCCCACACAAAAAGCACCTGGAACTAACGCCGATCCAGTAGCAGAGCACACTTGTCTAGTTGAGATATTAACAAACATTTTTAATAATTATTTGAAAATAGCTGGAAGCCGGAACTATTCTCAAATATATCAAACAATACGTTATGATGGGTATCGCGTGTTACTGTAGGCGGATAAGGGGGGGAAGGGAAATTACTTCTGATCCCACTAATGATAAAATTCCAAATATAATTTATTTTACACAAGAAATAATGGAGGGTCGATACAAAAAAAGAAGTTAATTGATTAATCACAAAAAAAAATAATAAGGTAAGACTCGATATAATTAGATTCCGCAATAATGATAATAATTGTGACTCGAATCAAACGGGTTTCTGGACACGCGAAGTGGCTACTCGATTTCGTTACCCGTTCGAAATATTCGCAATTTATGTTATATCAAACTTTATGTTGGGCGCCAGCCTTTCTCGGGCAACGCGCTTAACGCCTACGCAAAATTTGTCAGACTCAAAAAAAGCGACTCACGCGACTCTATTTGTCGCGTGAGACTCGCTAGAAGGTCGACGGGGTATCTTGGGGCATCGGGGACAGACGGGGTTCTCGAACACGATGGGCTCTTAACTCTTGGACCACGACTATTTTAATCTTTATTTCAAATTTATTACTCAAATTAATATCGCGCAAAACAAAAAATAGAAAATTATAATGACTCGATCTGTCGCGCCGCGCTTTATTCTCGCGGGAAATGTCACCCGATTCGGCTGACGGCCGTGCTACACGCTGCTCGGCCGTGGCTACATGCACGCAAGAGAACATTTGTCGAGGGACACCGGGGATCCGCCACGAAATCTTTTCACAATTTATTCACGATAATGTTTCGACTATTTGACTCGAGCTAATTGCTCGGGTTGATCCGCACTAAATTTACTAATCTTATTCTAATTTACACCTTTTATTAATTGCGACGCGCACGGAGAAGGGACGTCGATCAGGAATAAATGGGGAGGGGTGAAGGGAACCAATTAACGGTCGCCCGTGCGACAGATTTTTTCCCGAACTGAATTTACCGGCTTTCGCTAGCCGCTCTCGCAAAATTGAGGAGAGAGGAAAGACTTACAGTTTTTCGCCGTGACTTCTATCACGATCGCTTTTACGATATCCTTCTCTCTCTCTCTCTCTCTCTCTCTCTCTCTCTCTCTCTCTCTCTCTCTCCCTCCCTCCCTCTCTCCCTCTCTTCGTTCGCTCGGGTTTTCGCTTGGACTTTCGCTACCTCGCTTGACCACGCTGCAGGATTCAATGCTCGACCACGCCGGCCGGCTTCCTCGTCTCACCCAATTCCGTGCTAGACGGCGAACCTCCAATCGATTTTCTTCCTCGATCTCCGTGGCTCGCCCTTCCGGTCGATATCCTCGATGGCTCGTGTCCCTCCCGAGTCGTTGAGCGCCCCAGTCGGTACGGCGCTCGCCAGCTATACCGCGCGAGAGCTGCAGTCTCTCCTGACGCACGGTAGGCCGGAGACTAGGTAGACTGGCAGCCGGATGCCCTCGGACGGCCAGCCCAATTTCCTTGTCGTGGGGAGATGGCGCCGATGGTTTTCTGGGTTGACGGCCGGGCCGACTTGGCCCCAGTCGACAGCCCACGTGGTCGTTTAGCGATCGTGATAAGGGTGGTGCGGGAAGGACGGGGGGATGGTGTCGCACCTTCTATATAAGAAAATAACTTAAAGCTACCTTAAATTTAACATTTAAATTTTTCCGTACAGGTGCGTGGTGGAGACTAAGCCTGAGCGTGGTCACGTGGGCTTTTCTCGAACTTCCTTGTGACGCAACATCACAACTCCCTCCTGCTTAAACTGGAGTACTCCCCTCTTTTCCTGCAAGAGCGGTTTTTCAGTTATGTTTTCTTTACTTCAGGGGAGGAGGTCGAAATGGGTATTTTAAGGAAAGGTGTACTTAACTACTAGGCTAGCGGCATTTATTCATAATATCCGCTGGCTGAAGTTACCCGTAATACTGGAGCGATAAATTTCCTACTATTAAATCACAGACTGGTTACCTTAGTTTCTTAAATCTTTGCGACGACTTTGCCCTTCTAGTAGCGTCCGTCGCATACTCACGTACTGTCGTCAGTCGTCCTGTAGCTTCGCCATCGGATGAGTATCTCGATGCTCGTTGGGACTTCCGGCGAGACTTCCTTGGCCTTTCACCGTAGCTAATCTCTAGATGACTACGCTGGATTCTTCGTCGTCGCGGCTTCCTTGGCTGTTCGTGAAGCAGTTCCAGGGCCAGGCCTTGGGACGTAGGATATCTCGTTTGGGACAGCAATAGGTAGGGGTAGGATTTGGGGCATCGGGATAGGGACATCCGTAGGGGAAGTGGGAACTTGGGGCATCAGAATAGGATTTAGGTGTGGGACATCGGTAGGGGAAGGGGGAATTTGGGGCATCGGGATAAGGACATCAGGATAGGATTTGGGTGGGGGACATCGGGAGGCGGGGATGGCATTTGGGGCATCACGATAAAGACATCAGGATAGGATTTGGGGGTAGTAATGGAGCTAGGGCGGTTCTAACGCTGGGATCTCGGGGGGAGCGGGGCGGCGGGGTCCAGCGCGGGGACGTGACGTCATGCCAGGGGTCTCTGTGGAGGGGGTAGCTATGTGTTTTGTGTGGGCGGAGGTCAGATAGTGGTGAGTGAACGTTGAAAACCCATAAATCTCCTAATTTATCATAGACATAAAAAAGATTAGCATCGATGCAGTGTTTTTCTTTCTACACTATTTAGTCTGTGTGAAACTAAAACTGACACACAAGATGTGTACGTGTAATGGCCATATATGGGTAGGAAAATTTCGTTAATATGAAGCGATACATGAAGGGGAGGGCTTTGCAAAGCCGTTTATTTATGAGATGCAGGTGTGATGCGCTCGGTTTCGTTGCCGAAATCTGTAAAATGTTTGTATGCGTGTCCATTCCTGTCACGACTCGCGCCGACACCCGAGACAGGTCCTGACAAGTCGGGATTTCTTGGAAAAACTATAAACTTTAGAGATCTATCGCCAAAGGGTTTTTGACCGCAGATGGGCCACCGGAGCACAGCTGCACGCTGGAAGAAAAATGTTTCGATGTATCGAGGACTCATTTTCATTTCGAAATAGAACGTCGAAATGTGCAGATGTGCGAGTATGTATGCAGTGCATCCGGCCAAGCACCCCCTGGACTTGACCAAAAACGAGCTCGAACAGGTTCCAAAGGTCTTGCTCCTAAAATATTGGGGTGGATATGTTGGCTTATTGTGGGATCGTTTACCAGAACATCATCGGAACGATAGCGAAGTGATATCATATCTTCCATGCATGGAGCATTATAATACGCCACAGATGAAAGATCACATCGATGGTTCCCCACCTTAACGTCGGGAATGTGAAAAATGCTGTGGAAATTCTCCACGCACGGGGTTTTCTAAATTCTAAGGTGGCTCTCGCCGTACGCATATACACTTATATAACTCCGCACCGACCGAAAACCTTGCGCAAGTGTTACGAACCACTTAACTAGCAAGCGCATCAGGGTACCAGCGAAGGCCCTTCGCCTTACGAGCGTCAACCGATATTTTTACGAGCGATCATACACGAACAACGAATCTAAGCGAACTATATAATTTTTTTCTATTTTTGTATCCTGTGTATCAGCTAATTACCTTGATCTGACCCCTAAATTGTAATAAACCAAGAGTCAAGGTTATACAAGTGTCGAATTATTCCGTAATACCGAGACATCCCGTCAATTCCTTTATTTTATCTTTTCCACTTACGCACTGCCCCTTTTTACCCTCATCCCGTGCTATTGCGCTAGGCGTAGGCAAGAAATAGGGAAACAAAAATATTATGCTCTCATCCCTTCCGGATGTGACAATTTTCAATGATTGGATGTCGTGCTTTCCGACTGGAGTTGATGATTTGGAGCCGCTTGTTGGTATTATTTGTTAGTCGGATGGAGCAGTGCTTTAGTGCTCCACAATCGATCTCATGTAATTGCAGTTTATCCTTTGATCTAAAGTAATGCCGACACCTGCGAAATAATGGATTGTTGTTAGATTCGTCTAGCACATATAACGATATTGTAATGAGATCCTCTATTTTTTTTCTTGGTTGTTCTTCTCCCTATTTTCTTCCTACGATCCATACTATTGATATATATGTGCAAGTGGCCTTTCACCAAATTTATAGCATCCGTCTACCTACATTTGGAATATTATTCCCACGCATAGCTTTCCAAACTCTTGGGAAACCTATGACGAATAGGTTTCCCTATGACCCTCCTTGATGCGCCTGGATCTTCATGAGCGGCACTTTCACGTAATTACAACATCCGGCCAGTCGTATTCGGAATGCCGTAACTTTTCATTCGCCAATATGGTTTCTCAAGTTGTTATGAAACCGATGGCCAGCTTTTCTAACGTCACGTAGGCCCTTCCTCCCACCATCTCGATTTTTCCACACTCCATCACTATAAGTTAACTTCGTTCTAAGCTAAGATATTCAGTAAGTCTCCGAATACTGTACAACGCTGAATCTCTGTCCATCAATTATTTGAATAAATCCGTCGCAAGTAGCTCAATCCGTGTTAACCGAGTTATTCCGTCCTACAACCGAGTTCTGGAGCGAGTCAGCCACTTCTTTCCTCAAAAATTATAATAAAAGTGTCCATCCCGACATCACAATTGGTGCTAAGTGTGGGGTGTGCTGAATAATCAACGCTGGGAACATAGGACCGATTGACGACACTTCGAGTCTACGAGGGACGACGTTTTGAACTAGATCCACGAAAGGAATCGGTGAGTAAAGACTCATTTACTCGTTATCGCGAACCGCAAATTATAACCACCGATTCTGACACTGACTCAGTGGATCAAACCGAAATGTCGTTATCTAACGTAAACGCAGCCATCAAAACGGCGTTCAGCCGAATAAAAGACTCAGATTCACAAACCGAAATGGAAGATAACGCTTTGCGCATTACGCACGCGTTACCGGAAGATTCTTTTAAAGAGCTAACACCGAAGGAAGCTCTAGAACTAATCCGTGAATTCGATGGTAAATTTCTGGGGGTCGAAACCTTCATTACGTCAATTGAAGATGTAAGACCACAAGTGAGCCGACCAGATGATCATCGTCGATTAATAATCACAAAAAAAATTATCGGAGACGGGGCAAGAGAAATTCAAGAGTACGAGACAAACACGTACGAACAGCTCTATGAATGTATACGGATCCTCTTCGGAAACTTACAACCGGTCAGCGTTTGGAGAGACAAAAGATCGCGAATGTTTCAACAAAAAACCGAAAGTGTTTCGAGATTTACGAATAGATTTTTAGAAGTACAAAATCAACTCCTTTCCGTATTAGCCACGATATTAGCACGATTCCGCCACGAACCATTTACTTTATCAAAATTCGCACGAATATCGGAAATGGAGCAGCCGTCACGGACGAAGATAACCCAAAAGCCGTAGTACCCTGCGTTTTCGACGCCAAGGACTATGAAGCCCGAGTACCAGTTATGAATGACTCGGAAGAACCTATAACGGTTACAATTGGCCAGCTACATGGTACCCCTATTAAGGAAATCGCCTGTCTACCTGAAGAGGAGCGCCAAGACGCACCGCAAAATGCAGCCCGGGTCAACGCTATAAGAAGTACGAACTCTGCCGACCGCATCCTAGCGTTGAAGAAAAACGTTCGACTCGAACACATCTCACCAGATCAAGCAGAAAAGGTCTGGGATATCATCAGCAGTTTTCCAGATGTATTTTCCTTACCTGGAGACTCACTTCCAGGTACAAAGACAGTAAAGCATCGCATCATCACGTGCGACGATACACCTGTGAACACGAAACAGTACAGGTACCCGCCAGTTCACAAGGAAGAGATCAACAGGCAGGTAAATGAAATGCTGGAAAAGAAGTTAATCGAGCCGAGTGACTCACCGTACAATTCACCAATCTGGGTTGTACCGAAGAAGTCAGATGCATCAGGGAAACAGAAATGGAGGATCGTGATTGATTTTCGAAAATTGAACGAAAAAACCACGCACGATGCGTATCCCCTCCCATGCATCGACGAAACATTGGACCAGTTGGGTCGAGCGAAATATTTCTCCGCATTCGATCTAGCCTCAGGATTCCACCAAATCCTAATGGACGAGCAAGACAAACACAAAACGGCGTTCTCCACATAATCAGGCCACTACCATTACAACAGGATGCCGTTTGGGTTAAAGAACGCGCCTGCAGCGTTCCAACGCATGACGAATAACGCGTAGCGAGCGCTAATCGGAAGCACATGCTTTGTATATCTAGACGACATAATAATCTATGGACAAACACTTGACGAACATAATAAAAAATTGACGTATTGACTCGTCTTCGCGAATCGGATTTAAAATTACAGCCCGATAAGAACGAATTTCTACGACCAGAACTAGAATTTTTGGGTGACGTAATTTCGTCACCCAAAGAAGGAGTAAAACCAAATCCGAAAAAAACTGAAGCAGTGCAAGACTTTCCTAGGCCAAACGATCAAAAACAAATTAAGCAATATCTAGGACTGTCTGGGTATTACCGGAAGTTTATTAAGGATTTTAGCAAGATCGATAAACCGCTTATGGAACTGTTGAAAAAAGAAACAGCATGGTCATGGACAGAGAAGCAAGAGCAACCGTTTAATTTACTTCGAACAGCATTGACAACATCGCCAGTTCTACAATATTCTGACTTCAAGGAATCTTTCACCCTCTCCACCGATGCTAGCAACTATGCGATAGGCGCCGTGCTCTCTCAAGGATCCCTCGGAAAGGATCGCCCCGTTGCCTACGCATCACGCACTCTCAACAAGGCAGAACAACGCTACTCTACGACCGGGAAAGAAATGTTGGCAATAGCCTGGGCCGCAAAACACTTTCGACAATATTTGTATGGCAAGAAATTTCAAATCGTTACGGATCATAAGCCACTAATATGGATCCTCAAAACTTCAAACCCTCCAACAAATAGTCGCTTGATGAGACTCCGTCTAAAACTCGAGGAGTATGAATACGAGGCAAATTATAAGAAAGGAACGTTAAATACTAACGCTGACGCATTATCACGGATTTACCCGGTAACTACGCGTCAGGGCAAAACGCAATGACTTCCCAGAAAAAGAACCAGAAAATCAAGAAATCCTCACCGAAGAAGTTGACGACATAGCAGATCCTAGCAACCCAATGGAAATGACTAATGATCGAGGAACAGAAAATGAAAATCTCCCTCTCTACATCGAATTTGAATTATCAAAGGAAATTCCGCAAGTTCCTCAAATCTTAGAAGAGATACCGCCCAGGAACACACCGAGAATCAACATCACGGGTCAACCTGGAGACACTGAAGAAGAATTGCACCTTGATTTTTTAGCAGATGAAATTGAGTAGTATAACGCGTTGGTTGAAAAGCTATTACCGATCAATGAGTCAACGAAGATTTTTCTAAGGTGCAAACATCTAAAGGAAAATCCAATTACGAAAATGAGAATTAAATAAATGATCTCGTTTATTTGGTCAAAGAGAATTGAAACCACTGCTAGTCTACCTTTACGATAGGGAACCCTACGAGCCAGGTACAGAAGAAAAAAGAATGGAGATCATAAAACAACATCATGGGACAAACGCCACGGGACATTTTGGAGTAACAAAAACTGTCGACCGTGTAAAGGCTGTTGGTACCTGGCCCAACCTACAAAGGGACATTGAAGACTACATCCGTAAATGCGACACGTGCCAGAGGATCAAGCTCGTGCGAACACAACCACGAGCAGAAGCGATAATCACGGATACACCGGAGAAGCCAAATGAAAAATTGCTTTGGATCTTGTGGGGCCACTGCCTGAAACGTATGAGGGACATAAGTACATCCTTTCTGTACAAGATCAGCTGACGAAATATATTACGCTGATCCCTTTAAAATCCCAGGACGCCCAATCCACCGTAACAGCATTGGTTAACGATTTCATCTACATTCATGGAGCTCCAAAAATTATCTTAACCGATGGTGGACGAAACTTTATAAGCCAGACGTTCAAACACCTGGAAAAACTCTTCACAATTTCACACATGACAACAACAACATTCCATCCTCAAAGTAATGGAAGCCTTGGACGAGCACATGGTCCGATTAAAGAACAAATGAAAGCATTGATCTACGACAACCAAGAAGATAGGCATACAAAATTGAATTTTGTTTCCATGGCTTACAACACAGCGAAACATGAAGGAACAGGATTAACCCCATTTAAAATGCAATTCGGGAGGAAACGTAACATCCCCAATAACCTTCCAGTTCAGAAGACCAACGTAACGATCGACCAATACTTTGAAGGACTGCGGGCTGATCATGAACGTATCGTGAAAAGAGGACGCGATAATTTAATCGCAGCTAAAGAACGTTGTAAGGCAGTCCAGGATGCTCGCATACACCGTCCCGTGCCCATTTTTACAAAGGGCGACGAAGTCCTCGTTGCTCAAGAGAAAGGCAAGACACCCCTTGCCCCGAAGTGGGAAAGACCAGCCATTATTTTGGAACAAACATCAGACGTCAACTACGAGATCTTGCTTAATAATAGAAGAAAATTAATCCACGTTAACAAATTACAACCTTATCATAGAAACTAATCAAAAATTCTGTGCAGGCAGTATGTTGCTGTTACTTCTTCCTCTCCTTGTAACGCGTGTTACATCCGGCGAATTAAGGGTGGAACCACTCAAAGGCACCGTATATATGGACAACCTGGGAAGTGCCGTAATCTACCATCAAACCTGGACAGTCAACTACGTCGACATCACCGAAATAAATCTACACCGAGATGAGCTGGATATGGCTTCGATATCCTTGTCATGAATTTGCAATGGAACCGACAAAAAAAGGACTTGCGCCGAATCAGCATCAATCGAAATCCTTCGACAAAGGTTAAATAGGATAGACTCAAGAAGATCTAGATTAATGAACATAATTGATTATAGACCCCGTCTCAAAAGAGGTGTTTTCAATTTTATCGGCGACATTAGTAAAATTTTGTTTGGAACTTTAGGGAATTCCGATGCTGAATATTATGACGATGAGATTGATAAACTTCATACTGACAATAAGACAATGAGTACTTCAATTCAAAACCAAACGGCGATAGTTAAAGGCATGGCATCAACACTTTCCAAAGCTATGGACGAATTGCGCGCCGAAAATCACCAACTATTGAACTCTTATGGAAAAGTAAATTTTGCGGTAGCTGATAATACTAGAGATATAAAAATTAGCGCACAAGTAACTCTTCTGGAAACCCTTATAGACGAATACAGTGAATGTATCAACAATGTTTTAAATGCAGTAAAGGATGGTAAACAAGGGATAATCCATCCGTAAATTTTGAATCCTGCTGACTTGGTCAGTTAATCTGACTTGGTCAGATAATCGTTTTACTTATATAATTAAGGTGCCAGTAATAGAAAACAATGTACTTGACGTTTTCCGTATTATCCCCATCCCTAAACAGAAGGGCACATCAACTACGATTTACTATGTGAATGCGCCGGATACGTTAATAATTATTGACGGAGCCAGGACAATGTTTACTCCCAGCAATGAGGAAGACCTCGATCATTGCGAAGAAGTAGGACCAAGATGTTTATGCAAACGTAAGAATCCTGACTATTTTGTACGTGATCCTAATAGCTGTGAAGCGGCAATCCTACAAAATCCGACAGACATATCCGACTCCCAATGCCAAGTACTGTACATAAATCTAATTGAGTCATTGTGAATTCAATTAAAATCAGGAATTTCTTGGATTGTGACATCCCCATACGAAGAAAGTCTCCACGTATCTTGTGATGATCACAAAACACACCAAGCGATGCTGAGGGGTACGAATAAAATAACGATAACGGGTAATTGCATCGGGCACACCGAACACATTTTCATAAGACCTAGTTACGACAAAAGAGTTATTCAAGCAACTGACATTATTCTCAATAAGACTCTTAGAGTCCCAAATCTCGAAGAAGTTCTTCGAAATCATTCAGTATCCTTGGAAGATATTAAGTTAGCGACCTCAGGACGACCTACGCACGTTGACCTGACTCAACTTAAGGCCCTTGGACAAACGTTAGACGAAATCTCAGAAGAAGCAGCAAAAATTGGACAACATAAACGAACTAAATCATTTATAGAAACTACCTACGAAAGTATCAAGTACCTCGGATACGGTTGCACTGCAATTGTTTTCTTATATGTCACGATGAGGTGCGGATTATGTGGATGATTATTTAATTTATTTACCAAAGCATTTAAAACTACTTGCTCTCCATATATCAACGTGTACAATAATTCTTTTCATCAAGAAACAACGAACATATAGACTACAACGTTAATTACGATAGGGAAGCATGCGCTATGTTAGAAATGACCGGAAACCGCAATGTAAGACATACTGTGAAACCAACAGGTCGTCGGCGATCCACCAGCCTCAAGGCTTAAAGAATATTCATCTTGTTTTATGAATTTTCTTAAATAAGGGGGGAGGTGTAATGAGATCCTCTATTTTTTTTCTTGGTTGTTCTTCTCCCTATTTTCTTCCTACGATCCATACTATTGATATATATGTGCAAGTGGCCTTTCACAAAATGTATAGCATCCGTCTACCTACATTTAGAATATCATTCCCACGCATGGCTTTCCAAACTCTTGGGAAACCTATGACGAAGGCCCTCCTTGATGCGCCTGGATCTTCATGGGTGGCACTTTCACATAATTACAACATCCGGCCAGTCGTATTAGGAATGCCTTAACTTTTCATTCGCCAATATGGTTTCTCAAGTAGTTATGAAACCGATGGCCAGCGTTTCTAACGTCACGTAGGCCCTTTCTCCCACCATCTCGATTTTCCCACACTCCATCACTATAAGTTACCTTCGTTCTAAGCTAAGATAGTCAGTAGGTCTCCGAATACTGCACAACGCTGAATCTCTGTCCATCAATTATTTGAATAAATCCGTCTCAAGTTACTCAATCCGTGTTAACCGAGTTCTGGAGCGAGTCAGCCACTCCTTTCCTCAAAAATTATAATAAAAGTGTCCATCCCGACATCACAATATAGTAATTATGTTAACTTCACACACCGATGGCATAAATATTTTTTAATGGCTGTCTCTGTTTTGTCCTGCGCTCACGAGGCTTGACAGGTTCTTGATCTAAGTGAAATGTCATTCATTGTTATCCTCGGTATCTTGTAGCAAATTGATATGCTCTTCTTCTCCTTATGTTGAGCCACGTGTATCGGAGCAATGTCTTCTTTGGTGGTATACAGATTGATGGATACATTGTTTTGAAACACAATTAAAAAAAAAATTTGTCCTATAGTCATTGGGCATCCAATATTTGATAGATTCAATACCGTTGAATAATGCATGTAAGAATATCCGTGGTCACTGTTTCGTTCAGCTGGGTACAAAGCTGTGACTATCACCCATGCGAAACGCGTATTATCTCTTGATTGCACATCAATCGCAGCCCTCATAATCATTATCTCCAGTGGCAATGATATTCAACGCGTATTGATTCATGCTTATTTACATTTATTGTAAGATTACGTACTTTTCATAAAGCTCACCCACTTCCACGTTGTCGAAATTCATCGAGCAGGGGTTAAAGTATAGACCATCATGCGTTCAAGTCGATTTCTCGCCACATTAACCCATCACCGCTGTGTCCTGCATCCATGCATATAAAATGTCTGTACATGGAATACTTTAATCCTTCCAGATGCGGTATTTGGACTATCAATGACTATTGATGTTTAGTTGATAGTCGTTGGCGCTTTGCATGATCCTCCATCATCGTATTTTTGAAAGATCGTGTAGTTACAAAATTGGTATAAAATCATGCCGATGATTCGCGTCCACTTCAGTCAACATGGATTTTATCGTCGATGTACAGGGCTTCAAGAGACCCATCAACAAATTTATCCTAAAGGAGATGTCCATCATCAAACTCCACGACAAGGATGCTGAATCGCTGACGCTCGCCTTCGACGCACCATTTGCATGGGACTCTTTACCAGCCAAGTACAAAATGACAAACAAGTGGTTGGAACGCAATTTCTATGGAATCCGATGGGAACATAGCGGCATACCTTACGAGGCAGCTAGAAAGACAATTCGAGAAATCTTGCTAGGAGCCCCCACCATCTATGCGAAGGGATTCGAGAAATGCGCATGTCTATCATGATTCACGGATCCCACGACAAACGTCATCGACTTAGGGACCCTGGACTGTCCATCGCTGCAGAAGTTGCCGAAAATCACAAACTCCAAATGCCCCCATCATTCCTACAACACCAAATACAACTGCGCCCATGAAAATGTAAAATCGCTGAAAAGCTAGTTGAGTGTATACGAAGCGTTGTGTGAGCGAGGGATTTTTTAAAAATAAATAAAAAACTTTTCGATGAAAATATATACTATTTGTATTGTTCATTTATTCTACGACGAAAATTGTTTTGCATTTCTCCTTCTCATACATTTCGATAGAACAGTTTTTTTTAAATACATTTTTACATAGTCAAACACTTAAAACGTCGAAAACGATTGCGAGACGACTGTGATGCGGACGGCTGTTCCACTCAACGATGCTGCACCAACGAATTTGCTCTTTTCCACCATACTCAAAGACGATGGAACTTGACGCTGTTGTATTTTCCACAACTGCATGTAGAGTTGACTATTACGCTCCAGTTGCAGCATACTCTCGATGATGCGGACAGTCGACGATGGTGTTCCAACGAATTTCGTCTTTTTTCACCATGTGTGTTCATACACGTAAAAAGTCTATGCTGTTGTATTTTCCACCTTTGTATTTCATCCAGAAATGATGATCACGTGCCGCTTGCCGCATTCGCTCGAACGTTTCCAAATCTTCATCGAGCCTTCGCTCGATTCGGCCTTCGGCTCACACGTTTCGGCCTTCACAAGTCGCGCTGGTAAGAAGACAGTGAACTAATCCGCAATGTCCGCGATGTAGCGTTTCCCAAACTTGGTTTGTACGGCCCTCATGTCGGAGATTCGATGATCTGAGTAAACGCGGAGTTCTGACAGCTTCTTCGTTGGAAGGAATTTCACCATCAGGCTGACTTTGTTGATACTCGAGAGATCCATTTTCCCCGCACTTTCAAAGTTCTTTCTGTAGAGATGTTGATGTCGCGGTGGAATAGTGCAGTCTGAGCTTGGACTACGAAATTATAAGCTCTTTCATAACCGTCCCACTCAAATTTTCAAACTTCTCCTCACTTTTCCAATCATGAAAAACAGGTTCAAACACATTCGAAGAACCTCGTACGTGGAGAATTCCCCCCCCCCGCCCGACATTTTTTCACACGCCAAAAAAAAACGGGTTCATAGACGTTTGAAGAACCTCGTACGTGGAGAATTTCCACAGCATTTTTCACATTCCCGACGTTGAGGTGGGGGACCATCGATGTGATCTTTCATCTGTGGCATATTATAATGCTCCATGCATGGAAGATATGATATCACTTCGCTATAGTTCTGATGGTGTTTTGGCAAACGATCCCACAATAAGCCAACATATCCACCCCAATATTTTAGGAGGAAGACCTTTGGAACCTGTTCGAGCTCGTTTTTGGTCAAGTCCAGGGGCTGCTTGGCCGGATGCACTACATACATACTCGCACATCTGAACATCTCGACGTTATATTTCGAAATGAAAATGAGTCCTCGATACATCGAAACATTTTTTTTCCAGAGTGCAGCTGTGCTCCGGTGGCCCATCTCCGGTGGCCCATCTCCGGTCAAAAACCCTTTGACGATAGATCTCTGAAGTTTATAGTTTTTCCAAGAAAACCCGACTTGTCGGGACCTGTCTCGGGTGTCGGCGAGAGTCGTGACAGGAGTGGACACGCATACAAACATTTTAAAGATTTCGGAAATGAAACCGAGCGCATCACACCTGCATCTCAGAAATAAACGGCTTTGCAAAGCCGTCCCCTTCATGTATCGCTTCATATTAACGAAATTTTCCTACCCATATATAGCCATTACACGTACACATCGTATGTGTAAGTTTTATTTTCACACAGACTAAATAGTGTAGAAAGAAAAACACTGCATCGATGCTAATCTTTTTTATGTCTATAATAAATTAGGAGATTTATGAGTTTTCATCGTTCACTCACCACTATCTGACCCCCGCCCACACAAAACACTCATCGACAGCGGCTTCCTCCTCCCGACAGTCGCTCTTCGAACCACACGGCTACCCCCTCCACAGAGACCCCTGGCATGACGTCACCTCCCCGCGCTGGACCCCCCCCCCACCGCCAGGCACTTGGCTTCCCGGCGCTGGACCCCGCCGCCCCGCTCCCCCCTGAGATCCTGGCGTTAGAACCGCCCTAGATCTGCCACTGGAGGTGGGACATCGGGAGACGGGAATGGAATTTGAATAGGGGATTCAGCGAGGGGGATGGGGTCTCTTCTCCAGGGCTCTGCGACACTCCGCGGCTCGATGGTCGGTTTGGCTGCACGCCCAGCATCGGAAAATCCCGATGCGACCGGGTGGCGGCGCTGGAATAGGAACGGGGCGGGGGTTGAGGGTTAGACTTGGGGGGGGGGGGATCTGTTGGGACATGAGGGCTGGAATGGGCGGCTGGGTTCGGCCGGAAGAGAGGCGGGGGAAAGGAGCGGGCGGGTGAGCTGCTTTCGGGGCGGGGTGAAGAGTGGGACGAGGAGTCCACTGGGCCTGAGCCGAGAGGCGAGTTGAACCTCCTTCGACGACGGTTGCGGCGGCGAGAGCCCGCTCCCGCATGTTGACGTCGCCGAAGGGTGGTTTTGGAAGGGTCAATCCGGGGGAGAGGCGGTTACGGCACCAGGGCCGCCATCCCCTGGATTGGGATTGGCCGGGGAGCGGGGAGGGGAGCAGGCTTTCTGGACGGGGGAGGGGAAGGCGTCGAGGGGGGACGTGGAAGGGGGACTGGGGGAAAGCGGCGGGTACTCCCACTCCGACAGGCTCGGGACCCTCCTCGGGGCACCGTGCGGCTTCTTGCCGGTCAGACCCTGGCTCTGGCGTCCGACCCTCGGGAATTGGAGCAATAGACCCCCGGCTGCTGCGGGCGGGGGTGACTCGTCCTCTTCTCTCGCCAAGGTGCACCAGGTGGTACGATAATCCTCGCGCCACCCTTCCACTACGTGGCAGGATGGGCGCGGATATCCCGCCTTGTTTTCCCCCAGCAGGAACTGCGGGGGGACTATGAGTTCTCCTAGGGGCCGTCTGTGAGGCGGCCTAGAGGCGACTACCTTCCTCGTCATTTCTTCTCTTGAGGCAAGCTGCAAATAAAGCACAGAAAGCAAGGTTTAGCACACTAGCAAGAAAGCATTAATAAGCGCGTGTCCGTTCCTGATCGTACTGTCCTTGTCGTTCCAACCGGGACATCAGGCCGAAAAGGTGGGCGTCGGAGAGCTCCACCCGCTTCGAGTATTAGGGGCGTAGCCCGCTACGGCGACGCCGTTTTGGGCTTGGGGCTACGGTTGCTGATGATCGCGGCCTGCTCGGGCCGCCGATCGCTGGGTCAGGGGCTACCTCTTCTTCTGGGGTTAGGACTCGTTGCGGGTCCCGGAAGGGCTTCAGATCCTTAATGTGAACTCGGGGGTTGCGACGACTCGTCGGATCCTCGAGTTCATATACTACGGGTGAGTGCACTGCCAGGATACGAAAGGGGCCGCTATACCGCGACGCCAGTTTGGCGGCGAAGTTCTGCGCTCCTGACGACAGAACTCGGTTCTTCCGCAGAACTACATCTCCCACCTGATACAACAATAGTGCAGTCTGAGCTTGGACTACGAAATTATAAGCTCTTTCATAACCGTCCCACTCAAATTTTCAAACTTCTCCTCACTTTTCCAATCATGAAAAACAGGTTCAAACACATTCGAAGAACCTCGTACGTGGAGAATTCCCCCCCCCCGCCCGACATTTTTTCACACGCCAAAAAAAAACGGGTTCATAGACGTTTGAAGAACCTCGTACGTGGAGAATTTCCACAGCATTTTTCACATTCCCGACGTTGAGGTGGGGGACCATCGATGTGATCTTTCATCTGTGGCATATTATAATGCTCCATGCATGGAAGATATGATATCACTTCGCTATAGTTCTGATGGTGTTTTGGCAAACGATCCCACAATAAGCCAACATATCCACCCCAATATTTTAGGAGGAAGACCTTTGGAACCTGTTCGAGCTCGTTTTTGGTCAAGTCCAGGGGCTGCTTGGCCGGATGCACTACATACATACTCGCACATCTGAACATCTCGACGTTATATTTCGAAATGAAAATGCGTCCTCGATACATCGAAACATTTTTTTTCCAGAGTGCAGCTGTGCTCCGGTGGCCCATCTCCGGTGGCCCATCTCCGGTCAAAAACCCTTTGACGATAGATCTCTGAAGTTTATAGTTTTTCCAAGAAAACCCGACTTGTCGGGACCTGTCTCGGGTGTCGGCGAGAGTCGTGACAGGAGTGGACACGCATACAAACATTTTAAAGATTTCGGAAATGAAACCGAGCGCATCACACCTGCATCTCAGAAATAAACGGCTTTGCAAAGCCGTCCCCTTCATGTATCGCTTCATATTAACGAAATTTTCCTACCCATATATAGCCATTACACGTACACATCGTATGTGTAAGTTTTATTTTCACACAGACTAAATAGTGTAGAAAGAAAAACACTGCATCGATGCTAATCTTTTTTATGTCTATAATAAATTAGGAGATTTATGAGTTTTCATCGTTCACTCACCACTATCTGACCCCCGCCCACACAAAACACTCATCGACAGCGGCTTCCTCCTCCCGACAGTCGCTCTTCGAACCACACGGCTACCCCCTCCACAGAGACCCCTGGCATGACGTCACCTCCCCGCGCTGGACCCCCCCCCCACCGCCAGGCACTTGGCTTCCCGGCGCTGGACCCCGCCGCCCCGCTCCCCCCTGAGATCCTGGCGTTAGAACCGCCCTAGATCTGCCACTGGAGGTGGGACATCGGGAGACGGGAATGGAATTTGAATAGGGGATTCAGCGAGGGGGATGGGGTCTCTTCTCCAGGGCTCTGCGACACTCCGCGGCTCGATGGTCGGTTTGGCTGCACGCCCAGCATCGGAAAATCCCGATGCGACCGGGTGGCGGCGCTGGAATAGGAACGGGGCGGGGGTTGAGGGTTAGACTTGGGGGGGGGGGGGATCTGTTGGGACATGAGGGCTGGAATGGGCGGCTGGGTTCGGCCGGAAGAGAGGCGGGGGAAAGGAGCGGGCGGGTGAGCTGCTTTCGGGGCGGGGTGAAGAGTGGGACGAGGAGTCCACTGGGCCTGAGCCGAGAGGCGAGTTGAACCTCCTTCGACGACGGTTGCGGCGGCGAGAGCCCGCTCCCGCATGTTGACGTCGCCGAAGGGTGGTTTTGGAAGGGTCAATCCGGGGGAGAGGCGGTTACGGCACCAGGGCCGCCATCCCCTGGATTGGGATTGGCCGGGGAGCGGGGAGGGGAGCAGGCTTTCTGGACGGGGGAGGGGAAGGCGTCGAGGGGGGACGTGGAAGGGGGACTGGGGGAAAGCGGCGGGTACTCCCACTCCGACAGGCTCGGGACCCTCCTCGGGGCACCGTGCGGCTTCTTGCCGGTCAGACCCTGGCTCTGGCGTCCGACCCTCGGGAATTGGAGCAATAGACCCCCGGCTGCTGCGGGCGGGGGTGACTCGTCCTCTTCTCTCGCCAAGGTGCACCAGGTGGTACGATAATCCTCGCGCCACCCTTCCACTACGTGGCAGGATGGGCGCGGATATCCCGCCTTGTTTTCCCCCAGCAGGAACTGCGGGGGGACTATGAGTTCTCCTAGGGGCCGTCTGTGAGGCGGCCTAGAGGCGACTACCTTCCTCGTCATTTCTTCTCTTGAGGCAAGCTGCAAATAAAGCACAGAAAGCAAGGTTTAGCACACTAGCAAGAAAGCATTAATAAGCGCGTGTCCGTTCCTGATCGTACTGTCCTTGTCGTTCCAACCGGGACATCAGGCCGAAAAGGTGGGCGTCGGAGAGCTCCACCCGCTTCGAGTATTAGGGGCGTAGCCCGCTACGGCGACGCCGTTTTGGGCTTGGGGCTACGGTTGCTGATGATCGCGGCCTGCTCGGGCCGCCGATCGCTGGGTCAGGGGCTACCTCTTCTTCTGGGGTTAGGACTCGTTGCGGGTCCCGGAAGGGCTTCAGATCCTTAATGTGAACTCGGGGGTTGCGACGACTCGTCGGATCCTCGAGTTCATATACTACGGGTGAGTGCACTGCCAGGATACGAAAGGGGCCGCTATACCGCGACGCCAGTTTGGCGGCGAAGTTCTGCGCTCCTGACGACAGAACTCGGTTCTTCCGCAGAACTACATCTCCCACCTGATACCTCGTATCTTTTCGGTTCTTGTTGTATTACTTGGCCTGCCTTTTCGCGGCGGCCTCCAGATTCTTTCGAACCCAGTCGTGCAGCAGAGGTAACCGCTGCATCCGATTGGACCACGCTTCCGGGTCTCCGGGGGTTAACTTGGGGGGTTCAGGGGCTTCATCTCGGAGGCTTTTGGCTGGGCGGGGGTTACGGCCAAAATTAAAAAATGCGGGGGTCACCTGGGTGGACGACTGCACGGCTACGTTCATCGCGAAGCATAATTCCGGTAGATGGGCGTCCCAGTCTCTGTGATCCATTCCCACGTACGATGTTATCATTGTCTTCAGAGTCCGGTTGACTCGCTCAACCGGATTGGCTTGTGCGTGGTAAGGCGGCACCGTTGTCTGATGGATTCCAAGCTCGTCCAAATACCACGTTACGTGCGTGTTCACCAATTCCGTTCCGTTGTCGGTCAGGAATACATCCTCCAATCACGCCTTCATTATGGTGGCGCCGGTAGCATTACCGAGCGGCTTAACCTCCACGAACTTCGTGAAGACATCCTGGAAGACAACGACGTAACGATTCTTTGCTTTGCTAGGGGGGGAACGGACCCATCACGTCGGCAGCGACTACGGACCATGGACCTTCCGTGGTGCGCTCTCGCATCAAGCCGGACGGGGATAACTGTGAAACCTTGTGGAGCTGACATACGGGACAACGCGGAACGTATCATGCTACGTCTTGGAATATGCCTGGCCAGAAGAAATCCTGGATGACCCGTTGATACGTTTTATCAGTACCCAGGTGGCCTGCCTGGAGTCCTTGATGGGCATCCTCCATTGCTCGCGGTCTAGTCTCGGCCGGCAAGACAAGCTTCCAGGCGTCCAAGTCCACAAACGTCGGATCGATGATCGAATGCGGCCGATGGTAGTACAGTTTGTTGTCCTCGATCTTCCAGCTCGGGTATTTCCAGCATGGGCATTCACGGACGTTTTGTACCTTGTCCAGGTGCCAGGGGTCGGTACGTTCTCCGAGCGCGGCTGAGGCCGCGTCGGTGTCCTCGTTCATGCGGGAAAGGGCATCAGGGACAACATGAAGGGTTCCTTTTCGATGGACGATCCTCAGGTCCCATGCTTGCATCAAGAGGGCCAACCGGGCTAATCGTCCCGAAGGGACCTTCAGATTCCTTAGCCACTAGAGACTGTTGTGGTCGGTGATGACAGTAACATCATCAAAGTTATAATGCCTTCGATCTACGGTCGAAACTTCCTCACTGCCCAAATTACTGCCAAGCAACGTCGAATTCCTGCGTCAGGACGGCTCCCACGGCCGAGTCGCTGGCGTCTGTCTGGAGGACGAAAGAGCGTGTGAAGTCGGGGCGAGCTAGGATAGGAATCTGACTGAGGGCCTCGCGGAGAGACTCGAAGGCTTCCTGCTGTTTGGTCCCCCAGTTCCAGGGAACGTCCTTTTTCAGGAGCTCGGACAGGGGAATTTTATCTCGCGAAAGGGTGGGTAAAAATCGGGCATACCACCCTACCATTCCTAGGAAACTGCGTAATTGCCGACGGGTCCTGGGCGAAGGGTATGCTAGGATCGGGGCAACTTTTTCCGGATCTGCCTCCAATCCGTCCCGGCCGATAGCGTATTCTAGATACGTTACTTCCGGGCAGAGAAATTCGCTTTTCTCCCAGTTGATGGTGAGCCCCGCGGCTCGGAAGACTTCCAGGACGATCCTCAAATACTCGAAGTGCTCGGCTTCGGTGTCGGTGGCGATGATCACGTCATCGAGATACGTAAACACATGGGGCTCCCATGCCGGATCGATGAGCTGATCCATCAGCCGCTGAAACGTCGCTGGTGCGTTCGTCAGCCCGAACGGCATTCTCCTGAACTGGAAAAGTCCTCAGCCAGGAACGGCGAAGGCGGTGACAGGACGACTTTGGGGGTCTATAAACTCGAAACAAGCCTGGCTCAGGTCCAACTTAGAGATGAACCGGGCTAGCCGAAGGCCATCCAAGATCCGATCCATATTGGGAAGAGGGTAGGCCCTTACACGTCGATGTAATGTTGCTTCAGGTTCGTTCGCCCTAACTGTTTGTCCTGTGAGGGAGATACTAACTCGTCCAGAAGGACTCTAGACGTCTATTTGCCGAGACCGAGGCAGGTTCTAAGCCTGCAGCCTCGGGGAATGCGGTGATGCTCCAACGTGGCCCACCCGGTGTCGCAAAGCTACGCTCCGGACTACCGTGGAGGGACCACGTATCCGTTTTGTAATCCACATGCATTCTAAACAATCTCAAAAAGTCAATCCCCATAACAAATTCGTAGCCTAACGCGGCTACGCGTACCTGGAGGGATTGCACTGTTCCTGCGAGGTCGAAGGTCAGTGTGACTGCCCCGTCTACCGGAACTACTGCCCCGTTGGCGACCCGAACGTCCTCCACTATTGGCTGCAAGAGGAGTCCTCTTCTCCTTTCTACCTCCAGCACGAGGTACGTCTTCGTAGATCCAGGGTCTACCAACGCCAATAGGAGTTCGCCACCCACATTAATCCATAAGTGGTGGCGAGCGTCCATACTCGACGCTCCGATAAACATTTCTTCTCGGCCAGCCACACCTTCCTCTTCACTGGAAGCCATACGTTCGCACGGGAACAAGTCTGTTACGGTTTCTGTTTCTCTTGGGGGCGGGTTGGACTTTGCCTGCCGCGCTGGTGCTACGCCCGTCATGGCACAGTTCGGCTGCGGCTTCGGTCGGGGCATCTGAAGGAGGTTCTCCTTCTTTAACGACCGTCGGGAGGTACAGGAGCTTACTGCCCTCCCGACTGGGCGTTTTCCGAACGTTTCCGTTGGCAAATCCTGCACGAGTTCACGTCACATCCGGGCCATCCACAGGTTCTGCAGAATCGGCCCATCAGCTGTGTGCACTCCCGGTAACGGTGTCCCGGTTGCCGGCAGTTATAGCACCTCGGGCCAGGTCCTTCAGGATTGCTGGGCCGTGGTTGTTTCGGGGACGGGCTGTGGGGAGTTCGTGGGGGATTCGCGGGAGGTGTTGCTGGCGGATTTTTCCAGGTATGTGGGGAGTAAGGAGCGGATGGGGGTTTAGGTGGGGGAGGAGGTTTCTGAGGCTGCTTCGCCTTCTTGGGGTAGCCGCTATGATCCTTCGTCTTCGCGGCTGAGTCGGAGGGGTTCTGGCGAAGGGTTCGGCTTGACAATGGGGATGTACGCGGGGGAGTGGAGTAGGGCTCCTCATACCCGGCGGGTTCGTATTCCTCTGGCTCTTCCAGGGCGGCTATCTTCATGCGGGCCTCCCGGCCATGCTGCTCATACGATGCCGAGGGCAGGAGTGTTAGTACCTTCTTCGGTGGTGCCCGGTAGGCCTTCGCCTTTCCCCAAAATATCTCCCGGCTGCGTCCCAGCCGTTGAAGATCGAGGAAGCTGCTCACGTCCTTACGCTGAATGTGCTCGGCGTAATCCGGATGCAGATTCTCGCAGCAGATGTCCAGTTGAGTTTCCTTACTCAACGGTGGGCTCAGGTGATTGAAGAGGGTCCTGATCTTTACGATGAACTCCTCCATAGGCTCTCCCGGCCCCTGAGTGCGGAGTTCTATTTCCTTTCGTAGCCGTTCTTGGAGGTCGCCATGGCCAAATCGTTCGCGAAAGTAGAAGACGAACTCTTCGTACGAGCTCCAGTCCTCTCGTTCTACTGTCAGCCATAGAAGCGCATCATCGGTGAAAGCCTCGGGGAGAGGCTTACACGACAGGGTGTACGTGTTATGCGGCGGCCACTCGTGGCTACCGCTGACCCTTAATAATCCTGTGACGGTTGGACTGGATGTGGGAAAGGCTTGGGATGGTTGGAGGGGTGACTGGGAAGGGGAAAGGGCAAAGGTGACCGCGGTACGGTCGGGGGCCGCGGTGACGCTTCCTTGGGGCGCGGGTGTCGGACTGACTCTTCCTGTTGCCGATCTCCGATCCCGCTGGACCGGCAGTCTCCTGGGCGATGGCGTCGGCGTTCTATCGTGGTCGTCCGGACCCGGTGCCACTTCTTGGGACCCATGGGCTGGCGGCGTCATCGTCCGCCTCTGTGCTGGCCGGTGCTCCTCGTATGTCGAGGGTTGGTCGCTGTCAGCGGTCGAGGATCCGAATAGCGTAGCCGTCAGTGGATCGACCATTGCAGCCGCAAGCGTGTACGGGGGGGCGTCCCCCCGCTCATCCTTCCGGGGATCTGAACGGACTAAGGCTCTTCGAACCCGTGTCCGTATTTCGTGCCGGATGAGGCGATCCTGTACCTCGCTTTGGGTCCCTTCTATGCTGAGAGCTGCACGGTTACAGGCTTCCATGATGCCCCGCATGGTCGTTAACCTCTCCACTTTCTGTCGGGCGATCCTCTCTTCCGTAGCCATCAGCGAGAGGTCGGCTACATCCACTGAGAGGGGCGATGTCGGTCCTCGGGGGTGGTCTATTGGGGAGGTGGTCATAATGGGGGACGAACGGATAGGGGTCGTGACGGTACGCGTCGTCACCGGGGTGTCTGCCATGTTGCGGGTGCGCTAAACGTAATAAGCGAGAAAATTGGGAGGATGGGAAGGGGAAAACCGCTCGCCATTCTTCGCGGCACGGTTAAAACGGAATTTAAATCTTTGGTCAAAACCAAAACCCAAAAAAATTAAATAAACCCAATGGCTTTAATAACTTAATTTCTTCAAAAATACCGCAACAAACAAACAACGGGAAATCTTACTCGACAATTCGTTTGTTGACTCTACTCCCGGGACTGTAACGTTATTTCGGTTTATTTTGATAAACTGACTCTAAGTTCCCAAGGGAATATTATTTCTCAGATTCTGATAACGCAACACTCTCCAAAATTTCCCTTAATTCCGTGAAAATTTGAGAGTTGTCGATTCTTCTATTCTTTATTTTATTCCGCCAACTGAATATTTATTCCTTAAGGGATGTCTGTTTCCCACATAAAACAATAAAATGTTCCTTAAATTATTCAGGAGGCCCAACCACAGAATAGAAAATGTTTGGGGATCGGTTGGGATGGGGGGTGACCGTTAGCGAGGGACTCGGCGTCGCGGTCTTTATTAGGGCTTCGTAACGAAAAGTATTGGGTCAAGGGTCAGCAATTCATCGAAGCGCGAAGAAAAATGAGGGGGGGGGGGGGGTAATCGTGGACAGCGAGGAAGACGAGAAAGCGGATAACGAAAGGGATTTATACCGTCATATCAAAATTCATCGCAAAATACCCAAAAATACTAAGTATTTAGTACTTGTCAATACCAAGCTATTCTTTAATCTTTTTGAAATCGTAGAAACAAAAAAAAACAAATGGCCAATCAGTACCAGTTGCAAAAAAACTAAACACAAAAGCGAGAAAAAAAACAGGTACTCAATTATTTTATTTCACAAAAAAATCATTTCCGACAAAAGAAACGAATAGCACAGTATGCGAAAATCTTAAGTAAGGCAACAATTCACAAAAAAAAGTCAGCTCAGTATTCTTTATTCAAGCGGTATTCCCTTGAGCAATAATAAATGCTCCTAAATTGCCAACACAATAAAAAAACTATTTGAATTGCCCGAGCAATAGCGCCAAACAATAATGCAAAAATTATTTTAATTGCACAAGTAATAAACAAAAAAAAATATTTTAATTGCCCAAGCAATAAACAAAAAAATACGATTTTTCTTGGCACTCCACGGCCTGAAAAGTCGCAAGCCAACAAAGAAAAACCAAATTGCCAAGTACACAAGCATGTGTGGGTTCTAGGGGAAGAAGGGGAAGTGCGGTCGCTGAAAATGTACAAAAATCCAAATTGGAAACGCAAAACAAAAGAAAAATATTATTTTCTAGTATTGTAGAAGAACTCAAAAAAAAATAATCACGTGCGACAATTAGACGAAAACTCGGTAGTCCGAATTTTTCGTTCCTCCAAAAAATCCTCAAATTGCGAGTGTCGTAGCGGGACAGGCTATACCTGTCAGGGGTGCGGGTAATTATTATTTCCTCCGAAAACGCAAAAAAACCATTCAGTATGAGTCGTTCACACCGAAAAATGTTGTGTGTAATGTTGAAAACGAAAAATAATAATTCTCAAAAAGTAATAATTACTACCTCAAAAATTAACAATGATAATTTTAATAATAACAATAGTCATGGTCGGCTTTTTTAAAAAAAAAAACGAAAGTTTTTTCGGTTCCTACGTTGGGCGCCAATTTTATGACGAGAATCGCGTGTTACTGTAGGCGTAGGAGGGGGGAAGGGAAAATACTACTGATCCCACTAATGATAAAATTCCAAATATAATTTATTTTAAACAAGAAATAATGGAGACTCGATACAAAAAAAGAAGTTAATTGATTAATCACAAAAAAATAATAAGGTTAGACTCTATATAATTAGATTTCGCAATAATGATAATAATTGTGACTCGAATGAAACGGGTTTCGGGACACGCGAAGTCCCTACTCTATTTCGTTACCCGTTCGAAATATTCGCAATTTATGTTATATCTAAATTTATGTTGGGCGCCAGCCTTTCTCGGGCAACGCGCTCAACGCGTACTCAAAATTTGTCAGACTCAAAAAAAAGGTAAACAGAAGCTAGCTCTATTTGTCGCGTGAGACTCGCTAGAAGGTTGACAGGTATCTCGGGGTATCGGGGACAGACGGGGTTCTCGAACACGATGGCCTCTTAACTCTTGGATCACGACTATTTTAATCTTTATTTCAAATTTATTACTTAAATCAATATCTTGCAAAACGGAAAATAGAAAATTATAATGACTCGATCTGTCGCGCCGCGCTTTATTCTCAAGGGAAATGTCACCCGATTCGGCCGACGGCCGTGCTACACGCTGCTGGGCCGCGGCTACGCGCGCGCGAGAAAACATTTCTCGAGGGACACCGGGATCCGCCACGAACACCGTATCACAATTTATTCGCGATAATGCTTCGACTATTTGACTCGAGCCTATTGCTCGGGTTGATCCGCACTGAATTTACTAATCTTATTCTAATTTACACCTTTTATTAATTGCGACGCGCACGGTGAAGGGACGTCGATAAGGAATAACTGGGGAGGGGTGAAGGGAACGAATTAACGGTCGCCCGTGCCACAGGATTTTTCCCGAACTGAATTTACCGGCTTTTGCTAGCCGCTCTCGCAAAATTCAGAAGAGAGGAAAGACTTACAGTTTTTCGCCGTGACTTCTATCACGATCGCTATTACGATATCCTTTTCTCCTCGGACAGTTCTCGTCTCTCTGTCTCTCTCTCTCTCGCTCGGGTTTCGCTTGGACTTTCGCTACCTCGCTTGACCACGCTGCAGGACTCAATGCTCGACCACGCCGGCCGGCTTCCTCGTTTCGCCCAATTCCGTGCTAGACGACGGACCTCCGATCGATTTTCTTCCTCGATCTCCGTAGCTTGCCCTTCCGGTCGATATCCTCGATGGCTCTTGTCCCTCCCGAGTCGTTGAGCGCCCCAGTCGGTACGGCGCTCGCCAGCCATACCGCGCGAGAACTGCAGTCTCTCCTGACGCGCGGTAAGCCGGAGACTCGGGAGATGGCAGCCGGATGCCCTCGGATGGCCAGGCCAATTTACTCGTCGTGGGGAGATGGCGCCGATGATTTTCTGTGGTGACGGCCGGGCCGACGTGGCCCCAGTCGACAGTCCACATGGTCGTTTTGTTATCGTGCGGGAAGGACGGGGGGATGGTGTCGGAGCTTCTATAAAAGAGAATAACTCAACGCTAACTTAAATTTAACATTTAAATTTTTCAGTAAAGGTGCGTGGCGGAGACTAAGCCCGAGCGTGGTCACGCAGGCTTTTCTCGAACTTCCTTGTGACGTGACGTCACAACGTAAATGATAATATCTCACAGAAAAAGCACCTGGAACTATCGCCTATCCATCAGCAGAGCAATACTTAAACTATAATATCTCCCAGAAAATGCATCCGGAACTCACGCCTATCTACCAGCAGAGCACACTTGTATAGTTGATATGATAATAACATTTTTTTACAATTATTTGAAAAAAGGTGGAAGACGGAACTATTCTCAAATATATCAAACAATACTTAAACTATAATATCTCCCAGAAAATGCATCCGGAACTCACGCCTATCTACCAGCAGAGCACACTTGTATAGTTGAGATGCTGATAAACACATTTAATAATTATTTGATAACCACCAATACTAAAGCTTTAATAACTCACACAAAAAGCACCTAGAACTCACGCATATTCATCAGCAGAGCACACTTGTATAGTTGAAATGCTGATTTTTTATAATTATTTTGAACAAGCTGGAAGCCAGAATCATTTTCAAATACATCAAACAATATAGAAACTATGATATCTCACACAAAAAGCACCTAAAACTAACGTCTATCTATTAGCAGAGCATTCTTGTACAGTTGAGATATTAAGAAACATTTTTAACAATTATTTGAAAATAGCCGGAAGCCAGAACTATTCTCAAATATATCAAACAATACCTAAACTATAATATCCCACACAAAAAGCACCTAGAACTAACGCCGATCCATCCGCAGAGCATACTTGTCTAGTTAAGATATTAATAAACATTTTTAACAATGATTTTAAAATAGCTGGAAGCCGGAACTATTCTCAAATATTTCAAACAATACGTAAACTAGAATATCTGCTACAAGAGGCACCTGGAACTATCGCCTATCCATCAGCAGAGCATACGTATATAGTTGAGATATCAATAAACATTTTTAACAATTATTTGAAAATGGCGGGCAGCCGGAACTATTCTCAAATATATCAAACAGTACGTGAACTATAATATGTCATATAAAAAGCACCGGGAACTATCGCCTATCCATCGGCAGAGCACACTTGTATAGATGAGATATTAATGAACGATTTTAACAATTATTTGAAAATCGATGGAAGACGGAACTATTCTTAAATATATCAAAAAATACTTAAACTATAATATCTCCTAGAAAAAGCATCTGCAACTCACGCCTATCCACCAGCAGAGCACACTTGTATAGTTGAGATGCTGATAAACATTTGTTATAGATATTTGAAAATAGCTGGAAGCCAGAACTATTCGCAAATAATCAAACAATACCAAAACTATAATATCTCATACAAGAAGCACTTGAAACTAACGACTATCCATCAGCAGAGCACACTTGTATAGTTGAGATATTAATAAACATTTTTAACAATTATTTGAAAATAGCTGGTAGCCGTAACTATTCTCAAAAATATCAGTCAATACCTATACTATAATATCTCACACAAGAAGCCCCTGGAACTAACGTCTATCCATCAGCAGCGCACACTGGTATAGTTGAGATATTAATAAACATTTCTAACAATTATTTGAAACCTGCTGAAATACAGAACTGTTCTTAAATAAATCAAACAATGTCTAAACTATAATATCTCACACTAAAAGCACCTGGAACTAACGCCTCTCCATCAGCAGAGCACCCTTGTATAGTTCAGATATTAATTAACAATTTAACAATTATTTGAAAATAGATGGAAGCTAGAACTATTCTCAAATACATCAAACAATACCTAAACTATAATATCGCACACAAAAAGCACCTGCAACTATCGCCTATCCAGTAGCAGAGCACCCTTGTAAAGTTGAGATGCTGATAAACGTTTTTCATAATTAATTGAAAATAGCTGGAAGCCGAACTTTTCATAAATAGATCAAACAATACCAAAACTATAATATTTCATGCAAAAAGCACCTGCAACTGACGCCGATCCACCAGCAGAGCACACTTGTATACTTGAGATGTTAATAAACATGTTTATCAACTATTCGAAAATGGCTGAAAGACGGAACTATTCTTAAATACATCAAACAATACCTAAAGTATAATATCTCACAAAAAAGCACCTGGAACTAACGCCTATCCATCAGCAGAGCACCCGAGTATAGTTTAGATATTAATAAACAATTTCAACAATTATTTGAAAATAGCTGGAAGCCAGAACTTTTATCCAATACATCAAACAATACCAAAACTATAATATCTCACACAAAAAACATCTGGAACTCACGCTTATCGATCAGCAGAGCACACTTATATACTTGAGATATCAAACAATTCCTAAAGTAGACATCAAACAATATCTAAAGTATCATATCTCACATAAAAAGCCCCTGGTACTCATGCCCATCCATCGGCAGAGTACACTTCTATAGTTGAGATATTAATTAACTTTTAAAACATTTATTTGAAAATAGCTGGAAGCCGGAACTATTCTTAAATATATCAAACAATATCTAAACTATAATATCTCACACAAAGAGCACCTGGAACTGTCGCCTATCCATCAGCAGAGCACATTTGTGCGGTTGAGATATTAATGAACATTTTTAACATTTATTTGAGAATAGCTGGAAGCCGGAACTATTTTCAAATATATCGAACAATACCTAAACTATAATATCTCACACAAAAAGCACCTGGAACTCATGCCCATCCATCAGCAGAGCACACTTGTATAGTTGAGATATTAATCAACATTTTCAACATTTCTTTGAAATGAGCTGGAAGCCGGAACTATTCTCAAATATATCAAACAATACCTAAAGTATAATATCTTACACAAATAGCACCTGGAACTAACGCCTATCCATCAGCAGAGCACACTGGTATAGTTGAGATATTAATAAACATTTTTTACAATTATTTGAAAATAGCTGGAAGACAGAACTATTCTTAAATAAATCAAGCAATGCCTAAACTATAATATCTCACACTAAAAGCACCTGGAACTAACGCCTATCCATCAGCAGAGCACCCTTGGATCGTTGAGATATTGCTAAACATTTTTAATAATTATTTCAAAATAGCTGGAACCAGAACTATTCTCAAATACATCAAACATTACCTAAACAATAATATCCCACCCAAAAGCACCTGGAACTCACGCCTATCCCTCAGCAGAGCACACTTGTATAGTTGAGATTTCAATAAACATTTTTAACAATTATTTGAAAATAGCGGGCAGCCGGAACTATTCTCAAATATATCAAACAATGCGTGAACTATAATATGTCATAAAAAAAACACCGGGAACTATCGCCTATCCATCGGCAGAGCACACTTGTATAGATGAGATATTAATAAACATTTTTAACATTTATTTGAAAATAGCCGGAAACCGGAACTATTCTCAAATATATCAAACAATACCTATACTATAATATCCCACACAAAAAGCACCTAGAACTCACGCCTATTCATCAGCAGAGCACACTTGTATAGTTGGGATAATAATCAACATTTTTAACAATTATTTGAAAATAGCTGGAAGCCAGAACTATTTTCTAATACATCGAACAATACCAAAACTATGAAATCTCACACATAAAGCACCTGTAACTAACGCCAATCGATTAGCAGAGCATACTTCTATAGTTGGGATATTAATAAACATTTTTGACAATTATTTGAAAATAGCTGGAAGCCAGTACTATTCTCGAATACATCAAACAATACCAAAACTATATGTTGCACAGAAAGGACCTGTACCTAACGCCTATCCATCAGCAGAGCACCCTTGTATAGTTGAGATATTAATAAACAATTTTAACAATTATTTGAAAATAGCTTGAAGCCAGAACTATTCTCAAATCCATCACATAATACCAAAACTATAATATCTCACACAAATAGCACCCAGAACTCACCCCTATCCATCAGCATATTTCTATAGGAAGAGACACAAAAAAAATTCCGGCACTTTTGTTTGGTAAAATCACCAGAACTATTGCTATAAACTATCAGGAACTACAGGACTCATCTGCATGTACAGAGAACTCCCGGTAATGTATGATTTTCTGCTCAATAATCTGCTACGGGACGTAGAGCCTTTTTTTCAATCACCTCTTTTTGGACAAAATCACCAGAATTATTGCTAAAAACCATCAAGAACTATAGAACTGAACTGCATGCCAAGAGAACTCTCACTTAATTTTGATCTGCTGGCAAATGCTCTGCTAACTTCACCGACACCGCGTCGGACTATGCGGTTGGGGCAGTGTTAAGTCAACAGCACGATACTCCTTCCCGCCGAAGTAAACTATGGAACGACAGAGAAAGAGTGTCTCGCTATAATCAAAGCTTTGGAGCATTATCAGCCGTATTTATATGGTCGAAAATTCAAACTTGTCTCCGACCAGGAGCCACTTAAATGGATTGGTTCTATGAATGATCCAGGTAAAAGATTAGTACGGTGGAGACTGAGCCTCCAAAATTACGACTACGAGTTTATTTACAAACCAGGAAAGCTGAATATTAATGCAGACGCTCTTTCCCGTAACCCTATAAATCCACTATCATGGGAATCTAGCGAGTCGGAGGAAACAGATCGCCCACGTATGGTACTCCCTATAGAAAACAGGAGTCCACGGTTGCACTCCGCGCCAAATGATCCTCGCGCAGGGCAAAGAAATCCGAGACACCCCGATCCTACTGTTCGGAGCCCCGTAGCCACGGTCTTACATACAGGTATGACAACGGCGGTAGTGGGGGTAGGCACCCTTAGCGGTTTTGTTTTTTATTCCGATACCTGCCGCCCGGTGCGTGACGACAAGGGGAAGTGCGACGAAGAGAGAAATAGCTCTTGTGTCCTTTTCCCTCCTGAACGCAACGCATGCGCCGTTTACCGTAACTTAATTTACCGTACTGTCGTGTAAACTGTATAATATACGAAAACAATAAAAAAAATGTGTTGATTAAAAAAAAGATGACTACTTTCATCGAAAAAAACGTTTCTGGGCACGCGAAACGCGGAGCATTTCTGCTTACAATTTTTGTACCCCGTTTTACAATTGCGAACCGCGCAACCCTTAGACATTTCGCATTTTGTTCGCAAATACTACCAAAAAAATCACACTTATGCATAAAAACACGATAAAAAATGTATCACGGTAAATCGCGTAGAACCTTCTGGTATATGGTCGCAAATAAAGGTTATTTCGACAATCGCGCCACAAAAACATACGTAAGCACCTTGGGCCCATTCGCCGGTAAGAGGTACGGGGGAAACTACTTTCCCTTGCTAGTAGCGATGCGTAGCGGTGCCTAGTGAATCGAGAAGTGGAGCCGATAAGCGTGCCTACCCCCCACCACGAAAATTTAGCTTCGTTGCAAGACCTGTATGTAAGACCGTGCCCATAGCCTTGCGTACGTGTCAACGAACACCTGACCCGAACGCGGCACGAGCGGGGCCGAACTATGTAGAGTCTTCCGGGACGAGTTCGGAAGAGGAACGGTGACCGATACCGCGGCTCAATCGCAGCATGCTCCCTGCCCCTCTCTTTCTTTCAAAACGAAGAATTATTAAACGGCCTGCACAGCTGCCCGATAAGACACTTTGCCCACCTCCAGTACCCGTAGACGCCGAACTCACTACAAGATCTGTAGTTCAAAAAGACACGATTGTTTGTGTCGATTGCCGTCCTAGTGAAACGGAAGACAGCACACCAGCGGAGGAGATCGTTCCCGATGTAAATAAATCAATGCGCGAAGAGTTACAACGCACCGTCGGAGAATTCGACGAGTCGTTGAAACAACTTGAAGAAAAATTTTGCGAGAATCAGGAACAATCCACTGATGTTGTTGAGATATCCTTGCCCAGACACCTTTCGGATGGCGAGGAAGTCGAAGAAACAACCCGTGTGGTACTCAATGACTTTGACCCCATCATAGATAGAGACGATTATGTACTTCGCAAACGGCTAAAAAAATTGTCTGAGCGGCGCCAACAGATCACAGAAGAAGAACTCTTGCGAAGAGTTAGCTATGTAGGGCCCCGTTATTCACGCGGGAGCGAGCGAGACAGCGAAGCAGACGAGGAGTGCGAAGAGCACGGAGCGTCGGTTGCAGCCTCGACGCTTTCGGAAGGGTCGGGCAGCAAACTCCGCTCTAGCGCCTTATCCCATCTCTCTACTCCAGGCGTACAGTGTGATGCCGTACTGTCATTGACGCCTCGTGTCGAATTTCATCCGACTAGCCACGAGGCGACTGCGAGGCTGTCACCCGAGTGGGACAAGGAGAGGTATACAACCATGTCTCCAAAACATAGTCGCTCGCTAGCGAAGGCCCTATCTCCTCGTGGTCAGCTGTTGCCTCGCAAAGAGTTAGCCGATCCCCATTATGATGCCGCGTCGGGTGAACCCGACGCACCAAATTCGGAATTGAATCCCAATCCCAGTAAAACTAACTCGGAAATTGCTGGGGACCGTGAAAACCTCACATACCGGAGGGATAATTATATACACTTCATCTCTGCTGACGGCGAGTTGACTACCCCGATAGGTAAATTATTATCGGATCTGGGATTGATCGACTCGGAATCCGTACGGGAGAAAAATTTGGCGGTTGGATAAATTGCGGTGACGCAGTATGGACGACACCGAATTTTTAGTTTCGTAATCAAAGAGATCGTTAGAGTTTCGGCTTCGGTCCGGCCAGTGAAGGACTTCCAAGGTTATCGATGGAAATAAGAAATTGTGTTTCTTTACGTTTTGGCCCTTTGGTTCGGGTCCTGTTCAGAATATGTATATTTATTTTCCCTGTATAAACGGTAATAAGCAGTATTTTACAATCACATAATATCTAGATGTTGTGTTATTTTGTGTGACAATCATGTTGGTTCTGTTTTAATTATAATTATATACATAAAGTATGGATGACGTCTTTTATTGCGTTACTTATTGTTATGTGTAAGTATTGGTGTGTAAAATGTACGGAGTGTGGAGAAAATATAGAAGTGCGATATGGTAGTTTACTAACCTCGAAGTAGTCAAATTTCGGGTTTTTTTAAACACATGTTTGGAAAGATATTGTAACGAACAGAGACATTATTTGTGAATATAAATAATGTTCTGTGAAAAGATACTCAGTAGATGGAGTTAATATCGTTTATGGGCGATTTTTTCTGATCTGTAATGGATAAGTAGTTATGGGTTAATTTTTATGTTTCACTATTGAGAATTTAAGTATAAGAATTTGATCTAAGAAAAGTTTTAGTGAGTAGTCAAAAACTCTGGTAATTACCTGTTGAGTTTATTCTTAAGAGTGTGTTATCTTTCCAAAATGAGTAAAAACTCGAAATATTTCATTGGTTCGTTACATTTTGAGTTGTGTAGCGGTCGAGAGTTCGAGAGAAACTGAGTGATGTATTGTTTTCGGGTGACATATTCTTGTCTCTGTGCTATGAATTGGGGGAGAGATCGTACTCGCAGTGACGTGTCAATGAGAATAAATTAGGAGCGCCAAGTTAGGGGTATTTAAAATTAGTTTGTGATGTCATTAAAATTAGCTTATCGTGTCAATATGTTAGTTCGTTTATCATGTCGATAATTTTAAAATTGTTATGTGAGGTAAAATATGGTGGAGTGTGTTGATGGTTATATAATCGAATTGTAGATTGAGCTAAGATTTTTTATGTCAGTTCTAAAGTTGATGGCGTTGGGGTGTGCTTTAATTTGTATCACTTCTATGATTAGCCTTTTTTTGAGCCAACTTTCATTGTTTAGTATTTTTGTGTTATCGAATTGAAAGTCATGTTTATGTGCTATTGCATGTTGTGCTAAGGCTGTGTGTATTTCGGTAGTGTGTTTTATGCTATTTTTGTGTTCTTTTATTCGGGTTTCAAGATATCTTTTAGTTTGGCCTATGTAAGTGGCGTTGCAATCATTGCAGTCGATTTTATAAACGATGTTGGATATTCGATTATTGTTGATTTTGTCTTTAGTGGAACCAATGATGGATGAAATATTGTGTTTATTGTTTGTGACTAATGTTATGTTGTATTGTTGGAAAAGACGGATTAGTTGGTGATGTATGTTTTTTGTGTAGGGGAGATTTATTATTCTAGAGGAGTCAAAATTATTGTTGTTCGTTTTTTGTTTGTTGATTATGGAAACTCGGTGTTTTATTAATTTGTCTGTAAAAGAGGTTGGATAGCAATTTTTTGTCATTGTGTCGCTGATGAGTTGGAGAGTTTCTTTATGAAATGAAGGGTGAGATAGTTTTATTGGTCTGTCAATCAACATGTAGATTATGGCTTTTTTTGGGAGAATGGGTAGTGTAAGAAGAAATTTATGAATCTGCCCGACCAAGTTGGTTTTCTATACCAATTTGTGATAATTGAATTTTGTTTACGGATTAATAGTAAGTCAAGAAATGGGATTTCTTGACTAAAGCCATAGAATATATCATGTTCTCAACCTTTTTCACATTCCAAGACAAAATCTACCAACAAATCTCAGGATTACCCATGGGATCACCTTTAGCCCCAATACTATCCAACATAGTCATGATCGACCCTGAAACAAGTTGCCTAGAAAAATTAAAGTTCTCACTGCCGTTATATAAAAGATACGTCGACGATATTATTATTGCTCTACCAACTAACAAACTAGAATCCACCAAAAAGATTTTTAATGCCTATAACCCAAAACTACAATTTACATCTAAAAATGAAATAGACAACAAAATCCCATTTCTTGACTTACTATTAATCCGTAAACAAAATTCAATTATCACAAATTGGTATAGAAAACCAACTTGGTCTGGCAGATTCATAAATTTCTTCTCACACCACCCACTCTCCCAAAAAAGCCATAATCTACATGTTGATTGACAGAGCAATAAAACTATCTCACCCTTCATTTCATAAAGAAAATCTCCAACTCATCAGCGACACAATGACAAAAAATTGCTATCCAACCTCTTTCACAGACAAATTAATAAAACACCGAGTTTCGATAATCAACAAACAAAAAACGAACAACAATAATTTTGACTCCTCTAGAATAATAAATCTCCCCTACACAAAAAACATACATCACCAACTAATCCGTCTTTTCCAACAATACAGCATAACATTAGTCACAAACAATAAACACAATATTTCATCCATCATTGGTTCCACTAAAGACAAAATCAACAATAATCGAATATCCAACATCGTTTATAAAATCGACTGCAATGATTGCAACGCCACTTACATAGGCCAAACTAAAAGATATCTTGAAACCCGAATAAAAGAACACAAAAATAGCATAAAACACACTACCGAAATACACACAGCCCTAGCACAACATGCAATAGAACATAAACATGACTTTCAATTCGATAACACAAAAATACTAAACAATGAGAGTTGGCTCAAAAAAAGGCTAATCATGGAAATTATACAAATTAAAGCACACCCCAACGCCATCAACTTTAGAACTGACATAAAAAATCTTAGCTCAATCTACAATTCGATTATATAACCATCAACACACTCCACCATATTTTACTTCACATAACAATTTTAAAATTATCGACATGATAAACGAACTAACATATTGACACGATAAGCTAATTTTAATGACATCACAAACTAATTTTAAATACCCCTAACTTGGCGCACCTAATTTATTCTCATTGACACGTCACTGCGAGTACGATCTCTCCCCCAATTCATATCACAGAGACAAGAATATGTCACCCGAAAACAATACATCACTCAGTTTCTCTCGAACTCTCGACCGCTACACAACTCAAAATGTAACGAACCAATGAAATATTTCGAGTTTTTACTCATTTTGGAAAGATAACACACTCTTAAGAACAAACTCAACAGGTAATTACCAGAGTTTTTGACTACTCACTAAAACTTTTCTTAGATCAAATTCTTATACTTAAATTCTCAATAGTGAAACATAAAAATTAACCCATAACTACTTATCCATTACAGATCAGAAAAAATCGCCCATAAACGATATTAACTCCATCTACTGAGTATCTTTTCACAGAACATTATTTATATTCACAAATAATGTCTCTGTTCGTTACAATATCTTTCCAAACATGTGTTTAAAAAAACCCGAAATGTGACTACTTTGAGGTTAGTAAACTACCATATCGCACTTCTATATTTTCTCCACACTCCGTATATTTTACACACCAATACTTACACATAACAATAAGTAACGCAATAAAAGACGTCATCCATACTTTATGTATATAATTATAATTAAAACAGAACCAACATGATTGTCACACAAAATAACGGTAATTATGCAGTTTGGCGCCTTTTCCGAAAAACGACGGGAAATTTTTTTTTTTCGCCATGGGGTTGTTTATTCCATCATAACAAATGATATTTCGTCGGGGGAGGCTGACATTTTCCATGAAGTCCATAAGTTATGGGGTTTTGAAGTTTGAGATTTTTAATTTTTTTTTTTTGAGAATGCGTTTGCGTGTGCATGTGTGTATATGTGTGTTTAGTAAACAGTCGAAATACGTTCAAAATTTTGGTGGTCCTGATAAGGACCGATTTAAATCTTGAAAAATACTGATATAGTTGACAGCCTTGAAACTATATCAGTATTTTTGACACACACACACACACACGCACACGCACACGCACACGCGCACGCGCTCACGCACGCACACGCACACGCACACGCACACGCGCACACACACACACACACACACACACACACACACACACCCACACCCACACCCACACCCACACCCACACCCACACCCATTCGGCGGCCCTGCAGAGAGTCTTGGAACCGGACTATTCCGTCACGGAATACTCTCTTAAGTCTCTGCGTAAAGCATATGGCAGAACTCAGACCGCGGTAATACGACTCATGGTGCCTGCTGCCCGGAAACTTCTGGATACAGGAATCATCCGAGTCGGCTGGTGTAGTTGCAGAATCCGAGAGGTGGTGAGACCACTAAAGTATTTCAAGTGCTGGAAATTTGGACACTTATCACGGAACTGCAAGAGCAACGTCGACCGGGCCAAAGACTGCATCAAGTGCGGTAACACTGGCCACAAAGTTGCCGAATGCACAGCAAGCGCAAAGTGTGTCATATGTGCAGAAGCGGGAGATGGGGCACCCACAGCCCACATCGCAGGTAGCAGCCGGTGTCCAGCGTATACGCGGGCTCTCCAGGCTCTCCAGGCACTCCAAAAACGATGCAAATGAGAGTACTCCAGCTGAACCTCAACCATTGTGAAGCAGCACAGGACCTGCTCATGCAGACTGTGCGCGAGCTGAAGCCTGACTTGGCGATACTCTCGGAACCATATAGACATTTAGACACGCAACCTTGGGAATCTGACGCAAGTGGGAAGGCCGCAATTTGGTCTTGGGGAAAACTTCCATTTCAGGATCTTGCGAATCGGATGGAAACTGGTTTTGTGAGAATAAAAGCCAAAGGAGTTCATTTCTACAGTTGTTACGCACCGCCTAGTCTGACGACTTATGAGTTTGGGAATTTTCTCGACAACTTAGTCGCAGACGCTAAACAACGCTTCCCGGTAGCCATAGCCGGAGATTACAACGCGTGGGCTGTAGAATGGGGTAGTAAAGTGACGAACAGGAAGGGCCAAGCTCTGCTTGAGGCTATGTCCTTATTGGATGTGGTACTACTTAATGCAGGTACAAAGCCCACTTTTGTTAAAGGTGAAGCCTCCTCTATAGTGGACCTCACTTTTGTGAGTAGTAGCCTGGCGAGAGGAAACCAGTGCCACTGGGTAGTCAGTGATATCTACACTCACAGTGATCATCAAGCGATTCTCTGGGAGATTCGCGGTGACTTCAGCGGAACAGCGAAGGCACCGAAGACAAACGGGAAGGGCTGGAAAGCGAAAATGTTTGACGCGGACTTGTTTCGTGAAACTTTTGACACCAGCCCCCTCGCAGCGGAAAGTGCAACCGAGAAGGTCGAGGTGGTCATGCAGAGGGTCACCGAAGCATGCGATGCCACAATGCCACGGAAACGTAATGTCGACTTCCGACCGGCGGTACACTGGTGGAGCGACCAATTTGCCGGCCTCCGAAGGGAGTGTCATCGAACTCGCCGCCTAGCGCAACGAGCTCGAGGCAAACGCTCGTTCCCCGATTTGGAAGAACAGCACAGGAAGGCGCGCTTGAAGCTTAAAAAGGCTATCAAGCAGAGTAAAGCTGAAAGCTGGGGCGAACTGCTCAGCGAGGTGGAAGATGCTGCCTGGGGCAGGCCGTACAAAGTCGTAATGACTCGGCTGAAAAGCCAGCCAATGCCATCGCCTGTGGACGCAGCCCTGCTGGAAAAGATTGTTTCACATCTGTTCCCTGAGCAACCCGAGGAGGACTACCAACTCGAGGAGGACGTCGATGAGGTCATCCCAGCCATTACTGAAGAAGAGCTTCTTACGGCGATTGCCAGGGTGGGCAACAATAAAGCCCCCGGTATGGATGGGATACCCAACATCGCACTCAAGGCAGCGATCAAGTTGGCACCGGCAATATTCCCGGGCATGTACAATGCGTGTCTCAAGGAAGGAATCTTCCCGGACAAGTGGAAGTGGCAGAAGCTAGTGCTCCTCCCGAAAGGGAAGAAGCCACCGGACGAACCTTCATCCTATCGTCCGCTCTGTATGCTGGATACCGCCGGAAAGATCTTCGAGCGCATCATCCATAACAGAATTGAGAAAGTCGTGGACCCTCTACTGGCGGAAGGCCAGTTTGGCTTCAGAAAGGAGCGCTCTACTCTGGATGCCATTAACACAGTGGTGAAGCAGGCGCAGGAGTCGACTGCGGGGAAACGATGGGCAAGAGGGTCCAAGAAGTACTGCGCAGTTGTCGCTCTCGATGTCAAAAACGCTTTCAACTCGGCGATATGGAAGTGTATCATGGATGCCCTAAAAACATTAGGTGTACCATGGTACCTACGTAGAATAGTGGCGAGTTACCTATGTAATAGGTGGCTCATGTACGACACAGAGGATGGACCAAAGACGTATAGAGTGACTGGAGGAGTTCCTCAGGGCTCTGTACTTGGACCGCTTCTATGGATCATCATGTACAATGATCTGCTGCTATTAAAATTGCCGAAAGGAGTGTCCATCGTAGCGTTCGCAGATGACGCTGCGCTGATTGTCATCGCCAAATTCCTGGAGCAAATCACCGCACTCTTCGGCGAAGCTTTCGCCAAGATAAAGGAATGGATGTCTTCTGTTGGACTGCATCTTGCAGCCCACAAAACAGAAGTACTCCTCGTATCCAGCAGGAAGGTGATGGAAACGGTGACGCTCAGGGTTGAAAACTCCGAAATCACATCCCAACCGTTCATTCGGTACCTAGGTGTGATTCTCGACGCGAGGCTGAACTTCAAAGAGCAAACCGAGCAGATCAGCAGAAAGGCCGCTGGGGTGGCTACCACACTGGCGCGACTCATGCCTAATGTTGGTGGCCCCAGACAGAAGAGGAGGAAACTGCTGTCATCAGTGACGACCTCAGTGCTCACCTATGGCATACCCATATGGGCTGATGCACTGAAAATCCAGGAGTACCGCAGGAAGGCTGCAGCAACGTATCGCGTCAGCGCCTTGAGGGTAGCCTGTGCGTTTCGCACTGTCTCCGAGGACGCTATCAACGTTATCGCGGGAATGCTGCCCATTGAGGTGCTTGCCGAGGAGCGTAGATCGATGTACCAGCAGAAGGGAGCTAGAAACCCCATTTATGCAAGGACAGAAGCGAGAGCAACCAGTCTCAACCAGTGGCAGACGATGTGGGATGCTTCTCCCAAGGGAAGGTGGACACATCGACTAATCCCGAAGGTGGAGATATGGGTGAACCGTCTACACGGGGAGCTCAACTATTATCTCACTCAAGTGATCTCAGGACACGGCTGTTTTCGGGCTTATCTCTATAAGTTTAATTATGAAGATTCCCCGGACTGCCCAGCATGTGTAGCAGTCGAGGAGAACGCTGAACATGCATTGTTCCAATGCCCACGTTTTAGTGCCTCCCGCGCGATAGTCGAGGATCAGCTGGAGACACGCATCACCCCGGACAACCTGGTTGAGTTGATGCTGAAGTCAGTAGACGCATGGACAGCGGTATCGGCTTATGCTGCCACAGTGATGAAGGAGTTGCGACGTGCAGAACGTGCGAGGAAGAAGACGACGCCGGAAGACCAGGCAGTCATAGATTAAATCAGCGACACGAACCCCTAAACCACTCATAACATCTAGAGTGGAACGGGGGATGTAAGGTCGTCTGACAACACTGCAGGAAGAGCTACGGCTAAGGCCTCTCCCGCGATGTAATACCTAGCGGTCGTCCCGCGGGAGAATTTGTAAGGCCACAGAGGAATGGGGGTTTTTAGTCGGTGCAAGCCCGACACACGGCAATTATTTGCTACGGTGCGGAGGCATTCTCCCGCTAAATCTCTCAAAAAAAAAAACACACACACACACACGCACACGCACACGCACGCACGCACGCACGCACACACACACACACACACACACACACACACACACACACACACACACACACACACACACACACACACACAAACGCTATTGGTAGAACAATTATGGAAAAGAGACTTTTTTTCTTTTAAAAATCTCTTTCCAGTATCTTGGGGGGGCTCCGCCCCCTCCGCCCCGCAGGGGCGCTGCCCCTTGACCCCATCGGGGGGGGGGGGTTTCACCCCCCCAACCCCCCCAGAGGATGCGTTGGATAGTGGATTTGAGTTGAAAGTCGTTCCAGAGCCGACACACACTGCCAACATGCATGAAAATGCCCTATTCCATCATGTGTTTTCTCAAACTTGAAAACCCCATAACTCATGGTAGTTATGGAAAATGTCAGCCTCCCCCGACGAAATATCATTAGTTAGGACTAATAGAGGCAGTTTGTGGCGAAAAAAAAAATTTCCCGCCGTTTTTCGGAAAAGGCGCCAAACTGCATAATTACCAAAATAACACAACATCTAGATATTACGTGATTGTAAAATACTGTGTATTACCGTTTATACAGGGAAAATAAATATACATATTCTGAAGAGGACCCGAACCAAAGGGCCGAAACGTAAAGAAACACAATTTCTTATTTCCATCGATAACCTTGGAAGTCCTTCACTGGCCGGACCGAAGCCGAAACTCTAACGATCTCTTATCACCTACACGGCCGCATACTTCTTTGATTCATTCCGTAATCAAAGCCCGGTATTATGACGACACAAATCTCGATAAAATTCGGGACGGTCTGAAGACTCTTGAACGGGAAATGAGTCGATTGAATGTGAAATCATTCCGCATATCCCGTCATGGGGATTTCGCAAACGAACTTGCCCTCGACGGGCTCCTACCACTTGACCATTCACGTTTAAAGAATAAAGGGTTAAGTGTCGCAATCTGCTATGGGAGGACCCAGGTCCCTCCCTCTGATTTGAGGGAGACGATAATTAAATAAATGCAACTGAGCCTTATCGGCGGCCATAAGGGCGTCACCAAGACTTATAGGCGAGTCAAAAACGGCTTTATTGGCCGACCCTGAAAAATGATGTACAAAATTATCAGGTTGATAAAAAAGTTTTGTCGCAATAATTTCAATATAATTTATTTATTTATATATCTTATACAAAACATTTCTAATCAACAATATAGTCGCCATCGGTTTCTATGACACTCTACCATCTAGTTGGCAATTCATTTATTCCCTTTACCCAAAACTGCGGCGGCTGGAACTCAAAGAAATTTGAAATATCCCTTCTGAGATCGTCGACGTTTTCGAAAGTTTTGTTTCTCAAATATGCCTTCAAATGTCTGAACAAATGGTAGTCAGATGGCGCGATGTCGGGAGAGTATGGTGGATGAGGAACGGTATTCCAGTGAAGCTCAGTGATTGTTTTGTGGGTTTCATTTGCGACATGGGGTCTCGCGTTGTCGTGGAGAAGGTGCACAGTCGCGCGTCTTGGCCGTTTTTTTCTTATAGCTTTTGCCAATTCCTGGAGATTTTCGATGTATCGTGTAGAGGAGATCGTCTTACCTTCAGGGAGAAAATTGTGAAACAGCATTCCCTTTGCGTCCCAGAAACAGCACAACAAAACCTTTTGTGAGTGACGATCAGATTTCGGTTGGTGTGGCGGTTTTTCTCCGATGGGAAGCCAGTAGGCTAAACGCGTTCTGTTATCATACAAGACCCAGCTTTCATCTCCCGTCACAACATCTTCTAAAAACTCCTTGCGATGGTGGCGAAGCAGGAGAGACTGGCAGATGGTCACGCGACAGTTCTTATTGTCGTCGGTGAGACGGTGTGGTATCCATTGAGCTAGAACCTTCCTGTATCCCAAGTTGTGTAAGTGATTGACTATTGACGGTTGGGTGCAGCCAAGTTCTCTTGCTAGCTCGTGCGTACTTGCTTCCGGTTTTTCTTTGATGCAGCGGAGTAATGCTTCATCATCGATGGTCGACGGTCGTCCGGAACGTTCCTTATCTTCAAGGCTTGTGTCTCCAGATTTAAAACGATTGAACCAACGCTGGACTGTTCGATGAGAAACTACGTTCTCGCTGAATGCATCCTGTATATTTTTTGCAGTTGTGCTTGCGTTCGTGCCGCGCCGCCACTCGTAAAAAATGATCGCTCGAATTTGCTCCTGCGAGATCGAAGCCATTTCTGTCCACTAGAACGCGCGCTCGCCCTTTTATACCCTCTCACGCGGAAGAGTAGAAAACATTCTAGAATATTCTCAACATAGCTCGATGTCATATTGCGTCAATACGTAAAAAGATATTTTTAAAATTTTTGCGACAAAACTTTTTTATCAACCTGATATATTCGTCGGTGCAAAACCTGTCAGGAGCAGAAACTCGTTCGAGCAGACTCGCGAACCGATGCTCTTGACGGACACCCCGGCAGACACATTTGATAAGGTATCCCTTGATACCGTTGGTCCGTTGTCTATGTCGCCCCACGGGAATAGGCATAAACTGACGATGCAGGGTAACTTATCAAAGTATTGCCTTACTGAACTGATTCCCGATTTAAAGGCCGCTACCGTTGCAGAGGCAATAGTGCATCGGCTGTACAACCAATTCGGAGCCCCACGGGCGATCCTAACCGATCGTGGAACCGCATCCCGCATGCGGTGTGTATTGACGGCGAAATGATGATCGCGATTATCTGCGTCCTCGTCTTTGCGGGCCGTGGAATGACCAATCCAACACCCAGGAACCCCTACGTCGTCAACAAACTCGAAGATAACGCTGGAATATACTACGAGCTACAAACGCCGGTGCAATAACAACGCGCCGATTGGAGACTGACATTTTTTATCGACCTGGCCGAATTCATCGCATCCTTCCCGAAGGATGGCGAAAACTTGCCGAAAATTCCAAGCAGAACGCCTCAAATATAACTCGGAGGCGGGTTGTGAGGAGCTGCTCCGTAGACCTTATATAATATCGAGGTTACGGCGCGGCCACGAGCTAACTCGTGATCTATGGGGGATCGGAAACCGCAAAGATTTCTAAACATCGTCGCCCTTAACAACAATGGAGAGACGTTCAGTGCCCTTCGGATTTGTGGGGAGCATCAGTAAATCCATAGTCGGAACCCTCACCGGGGATGACGCGGATTATCTCTCTTCCCAAATAGATCGTCTATTTAAGGAGTTTCGATACCAAAATCGAAATGGTTGTAGACGATTGAAATTCATATCACCAAGATATTTATTTAGGATTCATTAACTGTCCCAAAATCAATCCGTTTCACCACATAGTTTCGGAGATTTTGAAGGTTCAAGTTGAGTTTTGTTCGAGTATTATTAATGAACCAAGTGGAGAAATCCCTTAGTTTTTTAACACGACATTCCTGCCACTAATCGCAGTTTGTTCATTTTTTCATTTAAATCGAAGCATTATTTTAACCCCTACAGCCCTATATCCAGTGTTTACGAAATGCCACGTGCCATGACGGTTCAACGTGAACGTTCATGCATTTGGTAATATACGTGGCACTTCGTAAAAACTAGTTATAGGGCTGTAGGGGTAGAAATAATGGTTCGATTTAAATAAAAAAAAACTGAACAAACTGCGATTAGTGTCAGGAATGTCGTGTTAAAAATTTAAGCAGTTTCTCCACTTGTTTCATTAATAATATTCGAACAAAACTCAACTTGAACCTTCAAAATCTCTGAAACTATGTGGTGAAACGCATTAATTTTTGGACAGTTAATGCATCCTGAATTAATCTCCCAGTGATATGAATTTCAATCGTCTGTGATCATTTCGATTTTGATATCAAAACTTCTTAAGGATCAACACGAACTAACTCACCTCCAGGAACAACAAATACATATTTTAAGTTCAAGATTGCAAACGCTACACAACGAACATTTGGAGGAATCAAAACGAGTCTTCCACTCGTCCCTCCTCCCTCCCTCCCTCGGGTGGGAGGGAGGGAGGGCGGGAGGGAGGGAGAGAGAGAGAGAGAGAGAGAGAGAGAGAGACCTGCGACTAGCCTGCCGATAAGTACCTCGAGTCCGGCGCGAGAGGACCGCCTTCCCCGCCCCGTCCATCGTCAAGAATTACTCGTCGCCTTACGTAAACAAGGAATGGGGAAAGAGGGGGACAAGCTGAGGAAGGACTGCTCCGCCAAGGAATGAGAGATCAACGGGAGAAACTCGGAGAACTAGTGGCTGCCCTCGTCAACGTGATACTACGCGAGGACTTCTAGTGAAAAATTCCCGCGCTGGAATAGTTCGATGAGGACGTCGATCACCCTGGGGGGGGGGGGGGGGGGTGGGAGTTGTCACGTCCCGTAAGGTTTTTTTCGTTTCAATATAAATATAATTATTTCCCTACGACTCTGTACCTCGCGACTCTGTGCGGTGCCGGGTGTGAAACGCCGACGGTGAGACCGGATGTACCTGATCGAATTGCGCTGATCGAGCGTCGCCAGATCCGTGGGGTTCGACCGTGGGACTCCGGGAGCGAACAAGTTTCCGTGGACGATGTCAAAAACCCCACCGGGCTAATAGCGGTCGAGCTAACGTCGGTCCGGTGGCGGTAAGTATAAACAGTTCCGATTTGTCCACGGTTCGCTCCTGGAGTCGGAGAAAACTCCTAGTAACAGCAGTGCTCGCGGCCGTGTAATAAGTCCAGGCTAGCAACCCGGCGGACCCGCACAGAGGCGTCAGTCTACTATTTACTATACTATCAAACATAACTTTCATTCTCACAAAATTACAATATAAACCACAACCTTCGGGTCAGTGATAAAGGTGCGGGGCCTACATTCAATCCCCGATCAAAATAGAGGACCAATAAGTTCAACGTGCGGTATGCGGGAGAGAAACGCGGGGAGAATTGTCCCCGCGGAAAAGCGTGCTAGACCGAGAGTGGGAGAGCGACGCGGGGGAAACTGTCCCCGCTTAAAGGCGTGATTACCCACGAAAAGTTGTAAGTAGGATTAACAAAATATAATAAAATATCATTTATAAGCATTTACTCCTAAATAACATCCGTTAGAATTTGTTTCCCCACTCGCATTTCCACAGGAGAGCGTGCCGAGCCCGTATGCGACGTGCGGCTATCCCTTTTACTTAACAGAAATTATATTGAAGTACCCAAAGGTAAAATAAAATCGTCCCTTCTGGACGTAACATTGATATAAAAGTTGTTACGATTATTAAATACACTTTAGAAATTCATTAAAAAAAATATTTCTTCAAGTCGCTATTTATAGACGAAAATGGTAGTTAAAAAAATGTCCTAGAAAAATTGTAGGTCTGCGCGGTTGATGAAATCTCGGAGATGGTTCATCCGAAACAAAAGAATCAAACGGTTGTAGATTCAGTATGTTTATGGCAATAGCGCATATCATACAATTTTTTATGTATGCAGAAACGACAAAATGGCGGACATTTTTCGAAAAAACGAAAAAAGTGTTTTTTTACCGGTTTTGGGAAAAATAGTAAATATCAAAATTTAAACAAATCCTTGATATGCGCTATAAGTGTAAAGAATATGTGGTTAAAATTTTATAAGGATCGATTAAGTAGTTCCGAACATGTTATCAACATGCCGCCGACAAACATTGTTTCGAGAAAAGGCGGTTGAAGTTGGTTTGGGTTGCATAAGTACATACATTTAAAAAAATGTATTTCGAAAGTGTAGTTATTGAGTCTAACAACTTTTATATTAATATCTATAATATAAACCTATCAAAAAATGTATGAAAATAGCTTCTTTTAGCGTCTAAAGTGGGAAGACCTTTAGACGTCACAGTTACGGCAAAGTCGGACGAGCCATGAGAAGCTACATTTTAGGCAAAACAGATACGAATATCATATCACCAAGGTAGTAATTTGTATATATTCATATGCTTTAAACTAATGTTCACAACAAAATGACAGATGCCTTAATCTTCAATATTATTTCTAATTTTAGCGGCACCCAGATAGCAGTTTCGTGTGGAGAGCAACGACAAAGAAACGACAACAATTCGAAAGATCGGATCAACGTTGATGGTGAAGAGGTGAATAATAGGAATCCAAAGATTGGTTTCAGCGATGGAAGGCTTCTTTGATTTGAAAACATTACTTTATGTTCATTAGAATAATCACTAATTATATATGAAATATGTCCTACGTATAGAAAACTCGTTAAGGGGCATGCATAACCTTGAAGTTAAAATAACAGATTGATTTTTAATTTTTTTTTTCATCTCAGGTTTTAAGGTCATAAGCCATGTTGGACAAAGTGATATCAATGCCCTTAGAAACTATACAATGCACCGCGCCGCACTAGAGCCGTGCCGCAACGGGACGTTCTGACCTGCTCCACGAAAACCGTTATAACTCGGTCAATTTTTGGAATTTTTACAAAACTTTGTACCAAATCATAGCCAATACTATCCGTAATAAGAAAATAAAATCAACCAAAAATGTTTTTTTTTTTAATTTCAAGATTATGTATATCCCTTAGGTTAATTACCTGCCACCGTATTGGAGAAAGAAAGAAATGAGAAAAAAAATGTTTGCTAGTTGACAGGGTTTCATTCGCCCGGAACGTCTGCGGCACTGAAGATCCTGAAGAATTACATATCAATTGAAGAAAATAAAAAATAGACAACAATATCTAAACCACAGTAAGTCGAAATAAAAACAGCCTTGGCCAAAAGTATTAGGCACTCTGCAAATTTTCTATCTGGACAAAAAGTCGAATATCTCGGCGGGCAACAATGTACACCAACTTACCAAACGGGGTTTTGAAGAGGACAAAGCAAGCTTCATTATGCTTTTTTATTATGTATTTTCAAAAAAAATTGTACCCGGTAGGTTATTTTGAAAATTCCAGTTTTTCACGATTTTCGTGCTTTTCAAAATCACATGCAGTACTTCGAAGAAAAATGATCTTACCATCTAAGATTCTTTTAACGCGAGATATACACCTAGATGGTCGAGGTCGAGGATTTAGAAGATATGATCATTCCGTCGACCATAGAAGACCTACAGTATGGGCCTGGTATCGATGATTCCATGTAAGTTGACAAATTTCATGATTTATTCATGAACATATTCATGAAAATTGAACATATTTTTGAATGTATATACCTGTAGATAATTAAAACCTAAATCGGAAATTTTAAATAGTTTTCCTTGAAAAAATGCACAAAAATGACGCTTTTTGCAGCTCTTAGGTGCATATCTCCCTTTACAGGACACCTTTAGCTTTAATTTAGTTTTTTAAAATCATTTTTGCGATGGACATTTCGTTATCACAAGTATACACAAGCGTGTGGCTATTGATCACCGAATACAAAAAAACGAAGTTTGACATAACTGGACGCAGTTGCAACTTTCCGTGAACAATGATTGAGACGAATTTTTCTGTTTTTTTTTCGTCGTTTGTTTAAAAAATAAAGATCACGGTAATCCTCAATGAATAATCTAATCGAGCGCGATGATTTTTTATCATCATCGCACGCACGAAGAATTACAAGTCTCATGAATGTCGGCAAGCTTTATGCTTCGGCACGGAATTCGTGGAGCGACAGGAGACGAAGCGGGAAATGCCAAATCGGCGGGCTTGTCACGAGTCGCAAACCCCATTGGTTAACAAGCAGTCTTAGCGAATGATACGCAAAACGTCAAAATACGCACGTCGTCATTTATCAAACGTTGCATTTTTGCAGGACCATGACGCGCGGTCTGAACTTACGCGCCAAATATGATGGAAGCCAATAGCAGACGACATACGAAATGTAAAATACCCCAGGCAAGCGCGACAGATACTAATCGACCTTGATTCTCATCGTTAAGAGCAGTCGTTGGTCTTACAACCATCATGCGAACTCCAAAATTTGAATCGCTCCCGCTCAAAAACTATTTGACGGTAAAAACGCCTTGACAGTTATTCTCGGGCGACCCCTCCGAACCCGTGAGTTCCCGGTTGGTCAGTATTAATGAAACACGTTGCTTCATCTCTCTCTCTCCCTCTCTCTCTCTCTCTCTCTGTCTCTGTCTCTGTCTCTGTCTCTGTCTCTGTCTCTGTCTCTGTCTCTGTCTCTCTCTCTCTCTCTCTCTCTCTCTCTCTCTCTCTCTCTCTCTCTCTCTCTCTCTCTCTCTCTCTCTGTCTCTCTCTCTCTCTCTCTCTCTCTCTCCACACTCTTCCTTGGGGTGAGTCTGCATACACGCTTGTCACTTCGCTCCACAATTTTTCGTCATTGATTCTGCTTTTTGTGCCTGCGGGCGTCTTCTTCCAGGCATAAAGCGCGCACCCTTACGCTTTCCTTCGGCCAAACTGTCGTCCTCTCTTACGGGCTGATTCTGTGCTGTAAGGAAGGCGTTTTATTTCGAAATCGCTATTCATTATCAAGTCTCGGCCATATTGCTTGGCTTCTTTCCTGCCCGGCTCGCTCCGCTTCGGCTGAACTCGGAAATCTTCGCTGCTGCTCGGATGATGTCATAGCCTCTGTTCACCCACACTCTACACTGACCACCGTACACCTGTGTCCACGGGCTATTCGCACCTACACACACACATCGTTGAACCGACCGCGCTTGCCGATCTCCGTCAACACTCGTCTCAGCTGATATCCTCACGCGTGACTGTGTCCGTCTCACTCCCCCGCGCCGCTGGTCTTATCTCACTCGGATATCCTCGGTATCGCCTGGACTTCATACTATCTTCCCCCGCTCGTGGCCCGAACCGAACCCGTGTCTACACTCTTGACCATCGCAGCCGTTACTGGTAACGTACTGATTGTTACATGCCTCGAGTATGCGCAAAGTGGTCCAAGACCATTGCTCGCGAATTAGTTTCATGTAACCAGTGCGTTCGGGTTTTTCATCCTGGTTGCGCGCGAGTATATTTCAACAGCTGTAATATCAGCCCTTGCTGTAAAACTTACCTTGGCAAAATGTTTGGCGATGGCTCTGCTTCCCCCACGGTCGCCGCCGACTCGATTACTTCGTCTAAGGCTATGTTCGAATCCGTTATGCAAGTACTCAAATCAAATGAGGCAAATTTTTCTGCATTTGTAGCCGAGCAACGTGAGACTGGTAACCGAAGAGAGCAGGCTATTGCCAACATGTCCGAAACTCTTAGCTTGCTACCTAAATTAGTCGATACTGTAGCTGACCTTACGACCCAGTTCGACACTCTGCGGTCTGAAAATGCGAACTTACGACATGATTTAGATGCGTTAACTAGACGCGTTGATACTCTTAATCCCTCGCCAGCGTCTAACTCTAATGAAATCATTGTATCGGGTCTCCCCTTTAATATTTCCGATCAACCTAAAGCCATAGTTGAAAAGGTCTTGATTGCTCTGGGCCTCCCCGACCTACTCTCCCACATCATATCCGTTCGAGGGCTGAAACGTAAATCTGCATCCTCTGGGGCCTCGTCATCTACTACTGACCCGCCTCAATCTATGCGCTCGTTCTCCATCATTGTCACCTTGACATCTTCCGCCGTTTGCGATGCAATCATCAACGCTAAGCGCACTAAACGCACTCTTCGGGTCACCGAGGTTCTTGGTGGATCTGATAGAGGGAATGTCTATGTGAATGAACTCCTACCGACTGCCCAATTCAAACTACTTTGTTCAGCGAGGGCTCGGGCTCGTCCCGCGGGCTACAAATTTGTCTGGACTAAACGCGGCCGGATATTCGCGCGCAAGTCTGAGGGCCAACCGACTATCTGCATCTCGACCATGGACGATATTTCTCAGCTCGTTTGACCGTCCCCCTCCGTCTTCCTCAACCTACGCACGTTGCTCATCGAGAAATTCTTCACACAGCCCTAGGCTCTCGACTTTTACTGTGTCCCACTTCAATGCGAATTCCTTATTGGCTCATATCGACTTGGTCAGATCCACCTTCGAAACTAACCCGTCTCATATAATTTCGGTTTCTGAGTCTTGGCTCAACCCTCGAATTACAGATGAACTAGTGGACATCCCTGGCTACTGTCGTGGCCAAAATTCTCGACTCTTCTCCTTCCGCTTTCTCCAATTCCCCGGAATACATTATCCTAGAGCTTACTTTACCCGATAATAAGTCTCTTTGCTTCCATCTATCGCAGACCAAAGAGACTTTTGTTCGCGGACTTTCTAAATAGCTTTTGTCGACTCAGCCACGCCTATAGTCGCATTGTTATCGCCGGGGATTTCAACTGCAATCTCCTTTCTCAAAATCATGAATCTCGTACCTTACGGGACCTGATCTTCTCACATTCTCTGTATCTTGTACCTTTTGGCGCTACCTTTCATACGGCACTCTGCGACTCCTGGCTGGATGTTATACTTCTCGATTCTGAAACTCGACTCGAGTCCTCTGTTAAATCTAGCGCGCCATTTATTTCTGGCCACGATCTTCTTCGACTTAGCTATAAGCTCGAAGTTCCGTCCCTGACCTCTCGTGTAATCTTCAGGCGTGCACTACGAAGCTTCGACGACCAACTTTTTAACTCCGAACTTGACTCCCTGCTATCTTCTATTCTACCCTCCGATGGCACTTCCGCCAATGCTTCCTCTCTAGACGACCTTGTTGACTCCTTCCTCTCCTCAATCTCAAAATTATGTGATACCCATGCGCCACTACGATCTTTTCGCACCCACCGACAACAGGCGCCTTGGCTAACCCCCGAACTACGATCTTTGATGTGTGAACGCGATACCCTTTTTCTTCGTGCGAAGCGCTCCCGTTGCGCTGCCCATTTCACGGCTTATCGAGCGTGCAGGGACCGTGTCACAGCGATGCTACGGCTCAGTCGTCAGCGGTATCACTATGCAAAATTAGCTTCAATATCAGAACCAGCTCACCTATGGCGCGAACTCGCGAAATTAGGCTTGGTCAAATCCAAACACCCCTCGCTTTTTAATTTCTTTACACCACTCCGACTGAATTCTCACTTTGTAACGATCTCCTTGAATTCTGAGTCTCCATCCTGGAATGATGTTATCACGGCCATCCGTACCTTATCGAGCACCTCCACTGTCCCGGTGTTCGACCTCTCCTTGATCACGCCTACCACGGTCCTAAAATTTCTCTCTTTTAGTCCGTCCACATCTTTACGTATTGATTCGGACGGAACGGCTCCTTTTGCTATTACTAAGGCTAAAACTATCCTCTCTCATCATCTTGCTGTCATCTTCAACCTATCAATCAAGAACTCTTATTTCCCCGCTATGTGGAAACGCGCTTTCATTCGCCCGCTCTTAAAAATTCGAACTCCTCTAACTCCATCCGACGTAAGACCGATTGCTAATCTTCCCTATCTCTCAAAAGTGTTCGAGCTTATTATATTTTCTCAGGTCTCTAACTTTCTTAACGAACACAACCTCATCCATGACAGGCAGTCAGGTTTCAGGGAATCGTACAGCACTCAGTCGGCTCTGCTTCGCATATCTGATGATATTCGACGCGGCATCGATCAAAGCATGCTGACGATTCTGCTTATGTTCGATTTCAGCAAGGCATTTGACACCGTCTGTCACCTTCTCCTACTTACGAAACTCGCGCGTCTTGGCTTCTCCGAAAACTATATCTTGGTTCTTCTCCTATCTTACGGGTAGAAGTCAGGCGGTTATTGACGGCGACGGTCATAGCTCAGGTTGGTTGCCCACTACTGCGGGTGTCCCCCAGGGCTCCGTCCTCGGGCCCCTACTTTTTTCTCTTTTTATAAATGACATCGGTGAGGGACTACGCTATTCCAACATAATGGTGTTCGCAGATGATACGCAGATTTTTCTGCACTGCCACTATTCCAATCTTCACAGTGCCATAGCGAAGATTTCAGCCGATGCCAGTGCCATAGCTGAATTCGCTGCTACCAACCGCCTGACGTTGAACCCCTCCAAATCGAAAGCTCTCATTTTTGGCAGCTCCGCCTATGTCCGCTCCCTAGATTTCACTACTCTCCCCCGTATCACTGCTGACCAGTCACCCATTCCCTTCGTTAATTCATCTTGTAATCTCGGCGTTCATTTTTCCACTCCCTTTTCCTGGCACAAACACGTCTCATCTGTGTCGCAGAAGGTTCATTTTGCTCTCTATCGCCTTAAGCACCATCGGCGCTCTTTATCTCGAGAGCTCAGGAGTAAGCTTATTACGTCCTTGATTTTTCCGTATCTCGATTATTGCTGTCTCCTCCTCCTTGATCTACCGGCCTGCGTAGAGATTAAACTACAGCGACTTTTAAATCATTGCGTTCGCTTTGTTCTTGACCTAAGACGGGACGAGCATGTTTCTGCTCGTCGTCTTCGTTTAGAATGGCTCGCTGTCGCCAATAGGCGTCTTTATTTCTTAGGTTGCCTCACATACCGTATCCTATTTCTTAACGCGCCTGCTTATCTTCGGGAACTCCTTCCTCTTGCTACCCGTCCTGCAAGATGCTCCACTAGGCTTTCTCCACCTACTTTTGCGATTCCGTGCCATAGAACAACTGCATTTCGTGGTTCCTTTGGCCTTTCTGCTGCCTATTTTTGGCACAGTTTGCCTACCGGCATAACCCAAGCCACGTCACTTCCGCTTTTTAAGTCGCTTTTGCATGGTCACCTGCTCGAGTGTGAGCTGTCACGTCGGGAGGCACATTGAACTCCGAGGTGACCAAGGACTTCCACGGTCCCCTACGAAATCACGTGCACCAAAATAAGCACGATAAGAATATTCTCATTCCTCGACATATTTCCAAAGGCACTCTACAGTTAAGATGCCGCTCATTAATAGAACCTGAGCGTCGCGCACTCTCTCCATGCGGCCTCCCCTTTTGTCTATTCGACGACCGTATTGGACACTGGGCGCAACTTCTCGGAAAAGCCATAAAACAAAAACACGTAACACGCCTTCAGCGCAACGTCAGTCAGGCCCGGGAAGGTTTCCATCAATCCGGTCGTAAAATTAAGAAGTATCAAAAAGGGAGATGCATATCTAAAGGGTCACGTAGCACCTAACCACTACGCTTTCCCCGATAGAAACGAGGTCACAAAAATATACTCGTGTGACTGCTGCATAAGAATTCATAAATGCGTCCCCACGTTCTCTCTGATTACATACATACAACATACAAATGAATCTCAGTAGGGCCCCGAAAAACTCCCAACGGCCCGATCGTAAAATTAAGTAGCACAGGAAAAGAATTCGTATGCGGAGAATGCAGATGCGCCCTCCTCCATGAGAACCTCCCACCAGAACCAGGTTCATGCGTTCGTTACGTATGATACTTCTATTTCCAAATTAAATGAGGTCAATACTGTATCTCTTCCACTCTATGAATTCGGGAGACCAAGAAATCACATATAAAGGGAGCAACCCAGCACTTTAAAAGGCAGTCATAGTCGTAGTCTTCATGTAGTTAGTCGTAGTCTTCATAGTCAGTAGTCTTCAAGTACTTCAAGCATCAGAGCAGTTCGTTCATTCCAAAAATCTACCGCCCAGTCTATCGTTGTCGTCTATCAAAACAATCTATTGAAGTCACTGTATAAGTCTATTAGTCCACGACGGTCTTCTAATTTTCTATCTACGTTCAAAATCTATAATCGAATTAGTCGTGTCCATACCGTCGAACTTAGAAAAGCATCAGTGTAGGGATCACTTAGGGCCCACTAGCGAAGGCCCTAAATTTTACGACCGACCCCCGCTACCTGAACGACAGGGTCGATACCGAACGAAACCATCAATGTAAGCGAACCACATTTTTACACTCTTTGTACTCGAGCGTTAATAGAATTAGCCAAATTGGCTGATTCCAATAAATCAACAGTTAAATAGAAACGAGTCATTTCCAAATAATCGGATTATTTCCATAAATTCCTTAAAAATCCTTCCTTCCTCCAGCACATCCTCTTTTTACCCTCATCCCGTGCTATTGCGCTAGGCGTAGGCAAGAAAGAGGGAACCACACGTTATATGCCCACGTCCCCTCCGGACGTGACAGAGCGCTCTCGGTTAACGTCTCTCTCTCTCTCTCTCGCTCTCTCACTCTCTCTCTCGCTCCCTCCCTCCCTCCCACCCTATTTCGCCTACTTTTTCGCTCCGACTTTTTGGGCCTGGTCCTGCCGTTCTCTGCCTTCGGGCGTTTTTGTTCCAGGCAAAAACCACGCACAAATTGCTTTCCACAGAGTGTCATAAAATTCGAAGCCCTGGACGGCACACAGGCTGTGAACATTCGGTGGAAGCAAATTGACAGATTTTATAACCTCTCTGGGATTGTATCATGGCTGACGCACCGGCTTTCCGGTAATCATCGTGTCTTTCGGTGAAAAGCTACAGTTACGGATCTATAGTCTGGCCTATGACCTAGCATCACGCCAACGGTAAATCGATTTACGTATCTCGTAACTATAGTCACGCGCTATAGTCACGCACCGCCGTACTGCCGTCGATCGCACGCTAGTCTGCGGCTCGTCTGTGCAAGGAGTCTGGCTGTATCGGTGAGCACGCCGTGGCCTACCGCCGCGCCTGCGCGTCTGTCGTCGATCCTTCGACATCGGCCCGCTCATCGATCGTCATCCACTATCTCATCTAGTCCGCTCACTGACCCCCTAGCATAGCAGCGCCGCGCGGTTACCATCGGTCGGATGACGAGTGGAGCGCTGCAGGCGAGTGAGATCAGACGCGACACGGTCCCTTGACAGGACATATTATCTACGAAATAATGTGAGATATCTCAAGAAAAATCCAATATGAGCATGAAATAGAATTCTTTAAGATTGTGTAGTGGATGTAAGAAAACTATCAAAGGCGAGGCCATTTATTGCACAGTGTGTAATAAATACTTCCACCCAAATACGAAATGCAAAGGCAATCATAGAGTATATAACGCGATAAATCAGCTGGTACCATGCGTACGAAAGATGGAACATGAAAGATGGAGCAAGAGTGGAGGGAGGGCATGAAAAAAAAACGGAGATGAAACAAAAAACGACGAGGAGCAGAGAAATAAAAGAAGGAGAACAGAATCAGACGACCCAGAAGACATACCGAGCGACGTACACAACACAACGATGAAAGAGATGGAGCCTACAGAACAGCAAGAAGAGGACCAGTCATTCCAGGAAAAAAACATCAGAAGCTCGATCGTAGGAGAAATAATAGGAGATAAACTTAAGAATATAATGAGAGAGATTGTAGCTGAAGAGGTAAGAAAAGCAACTGAAACGATTATGAATGAAATAGAAAAATTGAAAAGTGAATAAAGAAGCTCGAGCGCGAAGTGCGAACACCGAAAAATTGATGGTAGTGGAAAAGATGAACAAAAAAGTAAGAAAGGCGCAAGCTTTGCTGAAATAGTAAAAAGAAAAGAAAAATGAACAAATTATATTCGAGCCAGTAAAGGAACAAATAAGCGATGAAACAGCAGTTATGATTTAAAAAAAGGTGGATGTAATGGGTTTAGGAGTGGGGGTTGACAAGATGGTAAAGGGCTCGAGAGGAAAAATCGAGAGGTAGAATGTGAGAAAGTAAAGGACAGGGAAGTACTAGCAGAAGTCATAAAAGAAAACCTAGGCACCCAATACAAAATATACGCACCAAAAAAAAGCTACCAAACGTTAAGGTAGTGGGAATAGAGGAAAAAGTGGGGAAAGAAAACGAAGAAGTTTTTGTTGAGAGGGTAATAAAACAAAATGGCCTGGAACTAAAAGAAAAACCACTCCATATGAAAATAGTAAAAATAATTGAATCATAAAGAAACGAAAGTACGGCTATAATAGAATTTGATCCGAAGACGCATACATTTTTGGTGGAGAAAGAAAAATGAAAGTTGGATGGAAAAGTTGTCAGGTGTACGATTATGTAAGCGTAATAAGATGTTTCAAATGCTTTGGATATGACCACCTCGCGGCAGAATGCAGAAACGGGGTCAAGTGTAGGAAATGCGGCGGACAACATGAATTAGGAGAATGCAAATCAGAAACTAGAAAATGTATGAATTGTTGTCAAATGACGGAAAAGTATAGCATTAAAGACATAGAAACAGATCACGAAGCAACGGACGCAAGGTGCGAAGTATACAGGAGAATTGTGAATAGAAATAAAAAAAAAACATAAATTATGATAGCGAATAGCAGTTAAGCACCGAAGGAAGTAACTTAGAGGGAGCGCTAATCTTACTCTTAAACTCGCAAGGCTATCTCAACAATAAGGACCAAATAGAAGAACTAACAGTACGATTAAAACCAAAGATCTTATACCTAACAGAAACTCATGTGACAGAAGAGATAGATGACTATGAATTGAAACTAGAAAACTATAAATAAATAAGATGCGACTCAACAAATAGTAGAACAGGTGGAGTCTTGACATTCGTGAACAAGGATATAAAATATAAAACAATAGTAAACAAAAATATTGAGCAAAATACCTGGATAAGTGCAATAAGATTAATGGGAGAATATAATGAAACCATTGTTTGTAATGTATATCACTCTCCTAACAAAAGTGATGGCAAATTCATAGATGTATTCATAGAAGAATGTGATAAACTAGTGGATATGCGCCATATAGTGTTAGTAGGCGATTTTAATATCGATGTGAGAAAAGACAATCACTACACGAGACGACTCATACAAAACCTTCAAAATTTGGGCATGAAACGATACAAAAATGGATATACAAGGACCACACAGAGATCGAAAACGGAGATTGACCTGGTGTTCTCGAATTTTTACATAATGACTACAGTTTTATTGACACTTAAGATTACTGACCACGATATTGTACGAATAGACGTTGTAAAAGATGACAAAAAAGGGACAATGACAGAGTATTGTAGAAGAGATCTGACAAACTTAACTGAGGAACATTTTACTGAAATAATAACACCAATGTTACAACAAAGATGTGATACAAATCGTAGCATAAATAACCTAGCGAATAGTATTATCGAATGTATGACCGAGACCATAAATATTATAGCACAGAAAAAAACAATAATAGTACCTACGAAATGGAAAGAGAAACCATGGATAACGGAAAATATAAGAGAGACGAGTAACTATAAGGACTGGTTATATAAGCGTGCGACCATCACCGGGAAAATGAGAGATTGGGACGAATATAAAAAGATAAGGAATATAGTAGTAGCACTTATACGTAAAAGCAAACGGGAGTACTATGAAAACAATATCGATGCAGAAAAATCAAACCCCAAAAAAATGTGGAAAACACTAAAACAAATAATAGGAAGTAAAAAGACAGAAATAAATGCGAAAGGGGTATTATTTAACGGAAGATTGACACACGATGTGTACGTGTAATGGTCATATATGGGTAGGAACATTTCGTTAATGTAAAGCGATACATGAAGGGGACGGCTTTTCAAAGCCGTTTATTTATGAGATACAGGTGTGATGCACGTGGTTTCGTTTCCGAAACCTTTAAAATGTTTGTATGCGTGTCCACTCCTGTCACGATTCTCGCCGATACCCGAGACATATCCTGACAAGTCGGGATTTCTTGGAATAACTATAAACTTTAGAGATCTTTTGTCAAAGGGTTTTTGACCGCAGATGGGCCACCGGAGCACAGCTGCACTCTGGAAAAAAATCTAGCCAGACTCATCAAGCATTGACTTTTATGATCTCCACCCATTTTCGGATTGCCATCTATGCGCAACTTGCCTCGAAAACATAGATGAATACGACGTATTTTCGTGGGAAAAAAAAACTATCAACTTTAGGAGTCCATCGTCAAAGGCCTTTCATGCCGATAGACCACTTGAGCATAGCTGCAGGACCCATAAAATACATCTTTCAACCCGATGCATCCCGACTTGTTTTCTATGTCGTTTCTCCCTCGGGCAATCTATACTAACACGATATCGGGAAAAAAGTCCGGTTTTTCCCCCGAGATATAGGGGATAGCCGAAATTTTTCTTCCGAATGGGGAGCCATTTTTTTATTTTTTATCATCTGCTGCGCTCCAAACTGGCCACTTTGAACGAAACGGTCAGTCAGTTAACATCGTGGAAGTCGTCCCCAACGTATAACTATGGATAACAACATTGAACAAAGCTTGCACGATCAAGCCGCACTTTTAAGTTCCTTCGAAGACTTTACTCCGTGGGAGCAACGGTGCGTCGAGTTCATCGAAGTACTATAAACACAAAGCCGAACTAAGCGCCCGCGATTGGTAATTGGACATCATCAGTCACTGATAGCCCAAATAGCGCGTCTGGAAGGATTGAAGAATTCTGTATGCAGCCGTATCATACACACGGGCGCAGGGCACGGTGATCATGGATTAATCTGGCGTGAGATTGACACATCATTCAAGAGTCGAATATTGACTGGTTCTGTAATCAATCGCAGTCACATCGAGCCGAAACAATTTCTTAATGATGCTCGGGACCTAGAGCCCCACCATGTACAAAATGTTATCTGCAAGCACAACAGTATCAAAGTTAATGCAGTGTTCAATGGTGAATTCGCGAGTGGAGACAAACATGCTAATAAAAGTGTCAACACGCAAAACCGTGAATTTTTTAACACAAGCGATTTGAATGAGTGGTATGAACAGCGTATTATTGAGCCCACATTAACCTTACTCGACGAATTTCAAGAACGTGATAGTGGCTGGGCTCTGCAGAAAATACATAACCTCACGATAAATGTGAATAAGTATAATCCGATACGTGCTGGGTGCTCCATATCATTGCCGCGGGAAATAATGTTGAAGAGGGCTGTGGTTAACGTCAAATCGAGCGGTAATGCATGTTTCGCGTGGGCAGTTGCCGCTGCTCTATACCCAGCTGAACGACACAGTGACCGTCCATCTTCTTACCCTCATTATTCGACAGTGCTGAATTTGAAGGATATTGAACTCCCGGTGACGATACATCAAATTAAAAAATTTGAATTTCATAACAATCTATCGATCAACGTGTATACCACCACCAAAAAGGACATTGTTCCAATACGAGTCACTCAACACAAGAAGGAAAAGCACATCAATTTGCTGTACATGCAAGATACTGAGGAAAACAATGTGGGGCACTTCGTATGGATCAAGAATCTGTCGAGACTCGTGAGGGCGCAACTGACCAAAAAGGAGCATAAAAATACATCTGTGATCGGTATGTAGTTACTATTATATATACATAGGTAATTATATATGCTAGACGACTAAACAAAACAATATTTTTTTGCAGGTGTTTGCACTACTTCGGATCAGAGGAAAAATTGCGATCACATGAGGTCGATTGTGGAGCAATAAATGACTGTGCAATTCGACTACCAAACGACATCAATATGTGGCTCCAGTTCAGCGACTTTAGCCGGAAATCGGTCCGATAGCCGGACTATCGGTCTTTGCTGGCAAAGACCGATAGCGAAAGATATGTATCAACACCATGAAGTGTTTAGTATCGGATATTACGTGCGTTGTTCGTATGACGATTCATTATCTTCATATCACTCGCGTCGCAGTGCTGATTGTGTATCGTGGTTTGTCGAAGAACTAAAAAATCTAGCACTGTGGATAAAATAAATTTTCTGCGACAACGTGCCAATGGTATATTTAACACCGAGTGAGTGGGCTAGTTTTCGAGCAGCGACTCAATGTCACATATGTAAGATATCATTTGCGCAAGAAGATGTACGCGTTCGAGATCATTGCCATCTGACTGGACGCTATAGAGGCCCTGCCCATTTCAACTGCAACTTGAATTACAAACAGTCATTTTTCATTCCTGTAGTTTTCCACAATTTATCCGGCTATGATGCGCTTTTTATAATCAAGGAAGTAGCCACAGCGTTCGAAGGAAGAACCGATGTGCTTCCAATTACAAAGGAGAAATACATCTCCTTCACGAAACACGTTGAAATTAAAGATGATTCAACACATAGGATCCAATTGCGCTTCATCGATTCGTACAAATTCCTCAACACCAGTCTCGACAAGTTAGCATCATTCTTGACCGAAGACAAACTCAAAATTTTACAACTCCAATTCCGAACGCTATCGACAGACGATTTCAATTTGTTGACGCGAAAAGGGGTCTTCCCTTATGAATATATTGATGACGTGACCAAGCTAGACGACACTTGCCTACCACCACGTGACGCATTGTATAGTTCCCTGACAGATGCTACAGTATTTGAGAGTGGTCCCAAACTTTCTCAGCACATGCTGAGAAAGTTTGGGAGCGGTTCTCCCTTCGAACGCAGGGTGACTATAGCGATTTGTACTTGAACACAGATGTCTTGTTATTAGCCGATATTTTCGAAAACTTTCGAAATACGTGCATTGAGAGCTATTGACTGGATCCCGCGTATTACTACACATTGCCGGGGTATACCTGGGATACAATGCTAAAACACTCGAATGTCAAATTTGAATGACTAACTGACATCGACATGGTTTTATTCGTTGAGCGGCGTATACGCGGAGGTCTCAGTCAATGCTCAAACCGATATGCACACGCTAATAACAAGTACATGGAGTCGTTTGATCCATCGAAAGCATCATCATACTTGATGTATTTTGACGTCAACAATTTGTATGGATGGGCAATGTGCCAACCCTTGCCATATGCAGATTTTCGATGGGTCAACGGTGTGTCCAATTTTGATCCATCTTCCATCGCGCTAGATTCACCGACAGGCTACATCCTTGAAGTCGACTTGGAATATCCACAATCTCTACATGATGCGCACAAAGACCTGCCGTTTTGTCCAATGCATGAAAAACAGCCGGGTAAGCAGGGGAAAAAGCTGTCAGCAATCGTCTGCGATAAAAAGCGCTACATCATTCACTATCGAAATTTACAGCAGTGTTTACGTCATGAACTTTGCCTCACGAAAATCCATAGGGTTTTACAGTTTACACAACCCCCATGGCGGCGTTCGTATATTGAGTTGAATACCCAGTTTCGAACGCTTGCCAAAAACGATTTCCAAAAGAATTTATACAAATTAATAAATAATGCGGTCTTTGGCAAAACGATAGAGAATGTGCGCAATCATGTAGATGTAAAGCTTTTAACAAAATGGGAGGGCAGGTATGGCGCAGAGGCAATGATTGCGAAGCCAAACTTCCACAGCCGAAGTGTTTTTTCGGAAAACCTCGTTGCCGTGGAATTGCGCAATCTCGAGGTGAAATTCAACAAGCCGATATATGTGGGTATGTGCATCCTCGACATATCCAAAACGTGCTTGTATGGATTTCATCATGAGTTTCCCTCTGTATCGGGATAAATGTAAAGTCATGTATACCGATACGGATAGTCTCATATATGACGGTGAAAGCGATGATATATATGCCGACATGAAGCGCGACATTTCAAAATTTGATACGAGCGATTATTCAGCGGACAATAGGTATGGTATACCGGTCATCAATAAGAAGGTACCCGGTCTCATGAAGGACGAATGTAATGGAGCAATTATGACCGAATTTATTGGACTTCGATCGAAAATGTACGCGACTCGTGTCGACGGTAAGAAGGACACGAAAAAAGTTAAAGGTGTCAAGAGTAGCGTTGTGGCTAGGACAATCACGTTTGACGATTATGCTCGATGCTTGAATGAAGAAGTTGAAATAGAGCGTAGTCAAACGTGCATTCGATCAAAGTTGCATAAGGTCTGCACCATCCGTGAGACAAAAATTGCTCTGAGCCCACATGACGATAAGCGGTATATCATACCTGGGACCTCTGATACCCTACCATGGGGGCATTATAGAATACCATCGTAAAAAATTGTGTAATTTTTTTTTTCTACAACGTTGATTTTTTTTTGTAAAATTGTGTACATTTTTATGAATATTGATGTATAAAACTCGTGAAAATTGTGTATATATTTTCTTCACTCGATGTAAAACTTGTTAAAATGATGTTTGTTGTAAATATTTAATTGTATAAGAACGGATTTATTATTTTCTGTAAATAAAGAAACGGACTTTTTATAATGCCATGTGTTTATTCACTCTATCCATCTCCTCGTACCCACGTTCCACGAAAAAGCGATTATCGACGGCCAGAAGGGGGAAAAAGCAAACCTGCTGTGAAGTCGGTTGGTGGCCTTGGAGGGATACATGCGGAGGCGACCAGTAGTTTAGGTCAAGAGTCATAAAACATATTTATTTTTCCATTTTCTTTATTATCGACTACAAATCGGATTTACTTATCCAACTATTGTGGCGATGGTTGAAACCTAACCACTTTACAAACATCCGATTACCACGCTTCTTCAATACTGCTTCAATGAGATAGATATCGGGGTGCTTGACCCTGCGAAGCTCTTGTTCGTAGAAGCCACCGGCGATCGGTTCATCTTTATGGTCCTTCAAGTGGTACGTCACGGGATGAGTTTTTTTCACACGATATATTGTAAATATTTCTGTTGTCCAGTTTGGGGTGCAACTCTTTTCGAAAATAGTCTTAAATTTGCTGATTCTCACTTTATCACCACCGGCGAATTTCGGTTGTCTTTTTATTGGAGGCTTATTAAAAATCTGCTGCAATTGCTTCTCATTTTCCGCATTGACATTTCTCGGCTTCATCTTAATGGTGCGATGTACAGAATCGTTGTACTCGGCTACTAGATTATCAAAAATATCGATCCACTTATAATTACCGCGAAGACTAAATTGCATCCACATCTTATTTTTCAGTGTACGATTGAAACGCTCGCAAATGGATGCCTTCAAGTTGCTATATGTTGAATACATGTGAATATTGTACTTTTTCATGATGGCCTTAAAGTCACAACTGTAGAATTCTTTTCCCCGATCAACGGAAAAGTTCTGCGGTATGCGCCCTTTAACGAGTATTGACTTAATTGCGGCTGCTGCAACTTTGCCATTCTTACTCAGCATTGGCATGGCCCAGGCGAATTTTGAGAATGTATCGATGACGGTGAGAAGAAATTTGTGTTTGGAGTTTTGACGCGCGTATGATGACATATCGACGAGATCGGCTTGCCAGATTTCGTCCAAGCCACGGATGTCCACATGCCGACGCGGATAGTTTCGTCGAGCAGGCTTATGTAGCTCTAGCACGAGAGCGCTCCTTTTCTCGTTCATTTTCTAGTCCACGCAGTCACGCATCCAATTCAGCAATGACGTGTGAATTACGCATCACCAAATCTTGTAGAGTTTTGACATTGGCCTCAAGTGTCTTTGCAATGTCTCTTATCCTAGCTTCAAGTCCAATAATTAACAACTAACTACTCTCATTCATTTCTTTGCGTATGTTCTTAATGACAGATCGGGATCTCTTTTGTAACGCACTTAGAGTGATAGCATCATCTTCGCCTTCCGGATTTGCAATGTTACACAATCGTTTCTGCCCCAAGTCATAATGACAATCTGCGGTAATTCTGAAGCCAATCCCAGGTCGACCTGGAGGACCTTGCTTATTGTGGAGTACACTCCTACTTGAATGACGTCCAAACACATCGACACTCATGATGAGAATGCGTAAATTCTCCCATGTTGAGTTAATAAATGATTTCAGCTTCACGCAATTCCTCGATAATCGATATAATTTCATTCGCATGGGCCGAATTTCCGGCTACTTATGATGCTAAAAGTAAGCGAAGACGATCTACTAGCTCGTTTGGATTATCCCAATAAATATAGTCCGATTTTGTGTTTTTTCTAGCTAGCTTATACTTTGGCATACCCTGTCCCACATGATGATCAACTATATTTACAATGTATGTGTTAAATTTGTGGCTGGTGTTACGTCGTATAGCCTCACTAGGCTCATAACATTTTTTGTGCGCATTCGTCGAGATTACAATCTTTTCGTAGTTTTTCAAATCGTCCGGTGTGAGAGTTTCGGCATTGGGCACTCTTTTAAACAACAGCTCTGTTAATCCAACAGTTTTCGCATAACTCGCATCTCCCACGCGAATATGTTGAGAGTCGAAAATTATCGGAGAATTACCAATGAATAATTTGTTGCTTGTGATATTCCGTATACCATATAATACATCCAAGCTTGCCTTTCTATTTGTCTGTAATAGCAGGATATATTCACGGATCAATTCATCGACATTTTGCGAGTCATCATCATCATCCTCATATATTAATTTAAACGAATCTTGGGTTTTACTCTTGAAGGAATCTTGTGCCTCGTTCTTCAATTGATGTTTCGCACTATTTAACGCATCTCCTTCTTCAACATCATCACTCACGTTTTCATCCTTATTTTCTTCCTTCACCACCAACACCTCACCGTTTTTATATGACACCAATTTCTCTAATGGTCTCACGATAGGCTTAGAGACATCTTGCATTCTCTGTTCATCGCTATCTTTTCCAATTTTCATCATTCGATGCTTTCGTCTGATTGCATCGCTCGCCTTGGCAATTTCACGCAATACATCCTTTTCATGCAACAATTGTTCGCTCTTCATGTTGTCACTATTACGGCATACGCAATACTGTCTCTTCAACTACCAGCGATGAGTCATTTATCAATGGCGAGAAAACAATCAAAACCTTGTCTATATCGACCTTCGTTGATGTCGCTATCCTTATCAATCGTGACAAATGCATACTTGTCAGAATTCCAGCATTCCACGCACATTTTTTTAAAGCACGTATAAGTCATATCCGTATTAACATGATCGTTGTAGACGTGTTTGAGATTCATATCGTCCTGCTTGAAAAGCACCACGAAATTTGCATTATCTCTCACGAGGTGTTTGGGGATACGAGTGTACGTCTGACAAAGATAAAAACTGTCAACAATCTCGTGTCTTCCCATGGAAAAGAAGGCCCCAACATTATCCTGCTTTTCGCATGCTATATTATCAAAGATGAAAATAGAGTTGGATCGTGCTTGGTGCTATCACTTGTTCATGAGCCTCGAATGGATGATATTCAACTCCACTCACACGTTCGAGTAATTGTTCGAGCAACCTATACTTTGGCTGCTTCAACGATTTGGAATACAAGTAAATGTTCTCAAATCTCAAACCATTCGGATAGATGATGAGAGTGAGCAAAGCGTTGGTTTTCCCACAATTCGATAAACCGCAAAACAGTGCACGTATGCTATCCGGCAATAAATTCCCATGACGTTTTTGTTTCTTCTTCCTCCCACCGTCTTCGACAAACTCATCGAAATTTATCACGGGGAGTCCGCCTCCGATGGTTTGCTTCTCTCCGCCATCTCACACACGACTAACGATGAAATCATATAAATAGGATCCTTATAGGGATTATCCATCAGTCGCATATTGTCTTTAGACATGATCGTGCATGGCAAGAGTGGTAAAGGTTTAGTCAACCGCCTAATCAACAAACTCCCCGTTGAACTACATCTGCCTCGGTATCAGTATTGTAGACCAGGCACAAAGTTGGTCAAGCGCCTTGCTCGTGGTAATCCGGGTATTAACCCATTGGATACGGATTGCAAACAGCACGATATTCCGTATTCGAAAAATCCGGATAATCTTGAGGCGAGACATTTGTCGAATAGAGTGTTGGCTGAACAGGCTGGGCAACGTGTTACCGCGAGAGACGCTAGTATCGGTGAAAAAGTCAGTGCTTGGGGTGTGGCAAATATTATGAAGACAAAGAGAAAATTTGGCATGAGGATAAAGACCCGCAAGGGTGGCGTTTGTTTGAAAAAGATAATTGGCGCTGCAAAGAAGACAATGATTCAACGTAATGATCCGCATAAGATTATTAAATCAGCTCTAAAGGGTGCTCGTGCAACTGTAAAGATGCAAGGTGTTAAGTACGCACACCCCGGGTTCTACCTGTACCCCATAAAATTGGTGGTTTATTACCGTTCTTCGTGCCCATTTTTGCGGGTCTTAGCGCTGCGGGTGCTTTGTCGGGTGGTGTGGCTAGTATAGCTAAAGCCGTAAATGCTGCTCAAGCAGCTAAACGTGAATTGGATGAAAGTAAGCGTCATAATCGGACAATTGAAGCAATTGCATTAGGTCGGGGTGTACATCTGAAACCATATAAGCAGGGATTGGGCCTTCATATCAAGCCAAAAAACCAGAAGTTACGCTACCTCACCGACCCCTCACCGACCACGATCTACTTAAATATGCAAAAATCGTAAAGATTCTACATTTTCGTGGAGTTTACATGCGCGACACATTGCTAGCGAGCGGACCTCTCAAATATGAAGCAGCAATTGTAAATTTGGAGGAAAATGCCGGTCCTGGAACGCACTGAGTCGCTTACAAAAAGACTGGATGGAAAGTCATGTACTTTGATAGTTTCGGCAATCTTCCAACACCATCCGAACTCATGACATATTTTCGTGTTGGTAGCGTAAATTATAATTATAAGGGATATCAGGAATATGATACGATTGAATGTGGGCATTTGTGTCTCAAATTTCTTTGTCGACAATTGCAGCACAAAGACAAATTTACACTATATATATAGGAGGAAATGATATGGAGAATTCAGTTGTCAATTTACCAGCATCATGGACGAAAGTTTAACATTGACCATATCTGGCTCATTGTCCATACTCGAGGCGCAATACTTTCCCCGCATCAAACTCTCGCCACACAAAAATTATACTCTCGGTCTCGTGGAATTGTTAACCTTCAACTCTATTCCCAATATCGACGTTGAGCACGATAAACTTTACGTGGGAGATGAGGTGTTGACGATACCTACGGGCAGTTATAAAATAGAGGATATTGAAACGTTTGTAAAAGCAGAGCTCTCACGTAAAAACATCAAAATCAGCAATAGACCCAATAATAATACGCTACGCAGTGAGATCGAGGGGGATCGTGATGTAAATTTTGATCCGAAAGATTCTATTGGGCATCTACTAGGCTTCACGGTACGCAAATTGGAAGCCAATAAAAGACACGAATCGGACCTTCCTGTAGCCATTCTCAAAGTCAACGCCCTACCCGTTGAGTGCAATATTACCGCTGGCGCCTATATTAACGGACAAAAAGTACACACAATTCATGATTTTTTCCATCTGTGCCACCGGGCTATAAGATCATTGAAGTTCTCTCCCACGTAATTTATCTGTCAATCACGAGTCGAACGATTGACGCGATACAGTTTCGCATAGTGGATCAGGACGGTGATTTGGTAAATTTCCGCGGTGAAGTGATCACCATACCCCTACATATAAAGTCGTGATGGGTATAGTTTTCAATAGATCTTCCAATAACAATAAACGATCATGGATAAAAACAATCAGTCGTCGGCCAGCGCCCAAAGTCCTAACACCTCAAAACGTGGTCAACTCAAACTTGAAGAGTTTGGGTCTCAAAGTGCGTGGCAAAAGCGTGTAAAAAATTATCTAGTCTGTGCTCTGTGCATCTGTTGTGTGAAATAGAGGAAGAAATCGTAAACATTCAGACACCCGTGGTCTTTGATGAATCCATCATCGATTGTGAGATTTATGCTCATCAGCCATATGCGTCTTCAACCTTCAATAACAGCGATGAAATGCGTATAGCCATCCAACATCAAGACCTCTCCATTCTGCCAAGCAAGAGTTCCCTACACATATGTGGGAAATTATCCTAGCGCGATGCGACGCCAACCGCTGCTACAAGTCTCGTCAACAGTGCCATTTGTCATTTGTTTGAGGAAGTGCGATATGAATTGAATGCCATAGAAATCAATCGTGATAAGAATGTTGGCATTACGAGTGTAATTAAGGGATATTCATCTCTCTCACCGGCCAAAAGTTCCATGCTCGAGAACACTGGATGGCTCGATGTCGAAGAGACGAAGCAAATTGTAGATGTATCGGGAAACTTTGATGTGTGCATTCCGCTCAGCATGCTGCTCGGGTTTGCCGAAGATTATCGTAAAATTGTCGTAAATGCCAAGCACGAGTTGATCCTCACGAGATCAAAGACCGACGACAATGCCATTGTACAAACAGCGCCCGAAGACTACAAACTCGTATTACATAAAATAGAATGGCTTGTACCTTATGTAACAGTCTCGAATCAGCGAAAAATTCAGCTGTTAAAGTTTCTCGCCAAAGACGCACCAATCTCCATGAGTTTCCGCACATGGGAACTGTATGAATATCCATTGCTGCCTGTCACCTCTAAGCACGTCTGGTCTGTGAAAACCTCGAATCAGCTGGAGAAGCCACGTTATGTCATACTCGCGCTGCAGACGGGACGGAAAAATAAGAAACAACAAAATGCGAGCCACTTTGATAATTGTAACCTGAGCGATGTCAAACTTTACCTCAACTCACAATGTTATGCATATGGAAATTTGAATTTGAACATTGATCAAAATCAATATGCTCTACTCTACGAGATGTACGCAAACTTTCAACCGACCTATTACAACAAAGAGGCCGAACCATGGCTGAGCAGGATTGCATTTTTAGAAAAAGCCCCCCCTCGTTGCCATTCACTACTCAAAGTAAAACGATTCTCTCAAGTCCGGCCCTGTTGATGTGCGCCTTGAGTTCGAATTGAAAAATAATATTCCGCCACAAACTTCAGCATACTGCATGATCCTCCATGATCGTATTGTCGAGTACAATCCAATCAGTGGTGGGGTTAAAAAATTGGTATAAGATCATGCCGATAATTCGCGTCCACGTCAGTGAACATGGAGCTTATCGTCGATGTACAGGGCTTCAAGAGCCCCATCAACAAATTTGTCCTAATTTGTTGATGCGGCGATGTCCATTATTAGGAGGGGGGAGATGTCCATTATTAAACTCCACGACAAGGATGCTGAACCGCTGACGCTCGCCTTCCACGTACCATTTGCATGGGACTCTTTACCGGCTAAGTACAAAATGACAAACAAGTGGTTAGAACGCAATTTACATGGAATCCGATGGGAACACAGCGGCATCCCTTACGAGGCAGCTAGAAAGGCAATTCGAGAAATCTTGCAAGGAGCTCCCACCATCTATGCGAAGGGATTCGAGAAATGCGCATGGCTATCAAGATTCACGGATCCCACGACAATCGTCATCGACTTGGAGACTCTGGACTGTCCATCGCTGCAGAAGTTGCCGAAAATCACGAACTCCAAATGCCCCCATCATTCTTTCAACACCAAATACAACTGCACCCATGAAAATATAATATCGCTTAAAAGCTGGTTGAGTGTATATGAAGCGTTGTGTGAGCGAGGGATTTTTTAAAAATAAATAAAAAACATTTCGATGAAAATATATACTATTTGTATTCTTCATTTATTCTACGACGAAAATTGTTTTGCATTTCTCCTTCTCATACATTTCGATAAAACAGTTTTTTTTAAATACATTTTTACATAGTCAAACACTTAAAACGTCGAAAAAGATTGCGAGACCACTGTGACGTGGACGGCTGTTCCACTCAACGATGCTGCACCAACGAATTTGCTGTTTTCCACCCTACGCGAAGACGATGGAACTAGACGCTGTTATATTTTCCACAACTGCATGTAGAGTTGACTATTACGCGCCAGTTGCAGCATACTCTCGATGATGCGGACAGCCATTCGACGATGGTGTTCCCACGAATTTCGTCTTTTCCACCATGTGTGTGCTCAGACTTCGAAAAAGTCTATGCTGTTGTATTTTCCACCTTTGCATGTCATCCAGAGATGATGATCACGAGCCGCTTGCCGCATTCGCTCGAACATTTCCAAATCTTCATCGAAGGCATTCACAAGTCGCGCTGGTAAGAAGACAGCGAACTCATCCGCAATGTTCGCGATGTAGCGTTTCCCAAACTTGGTTTGTACGGCCCTCATGTCGGAGATTCGATGATCCGAGTGAACGCGGACTGCCGACAGCTTTTTCGTTGGAAGGAATTCCGCCATCACGCTGACTTTGTTGACGCTCGAGAGATCCATTTTCCCCGCACTTTCAAAGTTCTTTTTGGAGAGATGTTGATGTCGCGGTGGAATAGTGCAGTCTGAGCTTGGACCACGAAATTATAAGCTCCCTCATAACCCTCCCACTCACATGTTCAAACATCTCCCCACTTTTCCAATCGTGAAAAACAGGTTCAAACATTTTCGAAGAACCTCGTACATGGGGAATTTCCCCCCGACATTTTTTCACACTCCCATAAAACGGGTTCAAACACGTTAGAAGAACCCCGCACGTGTAGAATTTCCACAGCGTTTTTCACATTCCCGACCATGAGGTGGAGGCCATCGATGTGATCTTTCATCTGTGGTGTATTATAGTGCTCCATGCATGGAAGATATGATATCACTTCACTATCGTTCCGATGATGTTCTGGCAAACGATCCCACAATAAGCCGACATATTCACCCCAATATTTTAGGAGCAAGACCTTTGGAACCTGTTCGAGATCGTTTTTGGTCAAGTCCAGGGGGTGCTTGGCCGGATGCACTGCATACACCCTCGCACATCTGAACATCTCGACGTTATATTTCGAAATGAAAACGAGTCCTCGATACATCGAAACATTTTTTTCCCGAGGGCAGCTGTGCTCTAGTGGCCCATCTGGGGTCAAAAACCCTTTGACGATAGATCTCTAAAGTTTATAGTTTTTCCAAGAAATCCCGACTTCTCAGGTCATGTCTCGGGTGTCGGCGAGAGTCGTGACAGGAGTGGACACGCATACAAACATTTTAAAGATTTCGGAAACGAAACCAAGCGCATCACACCTGCATCTCAAAAATAAACGGTTTTGAAAAGACGTCCCCTTCATGTATTGCTTTAAATTAACGAAATTTTCCTACCCATATATGACCATTACACATACACATCGTGTGTGTAAGTTTCATTTTCACACAGACTAAATAGTGTAGAACGAAAAACACTGCATCGATACTAATTTTTTTTATGTCTATAATAAATTAGGAGATTTATGGGTTTTCAACGTTCACTCACCACTTACTGACCCCCGCCCCCGCAAAACACTTGTCAACAGCGGCTTCCTCCTCCCGACAGTCGCTCTTCGGACCACATGGCTACCCCCTCCACAGAGACCCCTGGCATGACGTCATGTCCCCGCGCTGGACCCCCCTCCGCCCGGCACTTGGCTTCCCCGCGCTGGACCCCGCCGCCTCGCTCCCCCCTGAGATGCCGCCCGATGGGTTAGAACCGCCCTAGCTCTACTACTAATATTTCCGGAAGAGTGGAAAATCTCAACAGTTGGACCAATCCCGAAAAGAGCAGGAAGCATAAAGGTAGAGTAATATAGACCGATAAATATGTTACCAATGTACGAGAAAATACTTGAAATAGCCGTAAAAAAACCAATCCTAGAATATGTCGAAGACGCAAACATTCTCGTCCGTGAACAATCCGGTTTTAGGAGAAATTATTCATGTGAAACAGCGGTGCAAAACTTAGTAATTAGATGGAGAAAAAGCCTGGATGAAAGCGAATTCATAGGAGTTGTCTTTTTAGATTTTAAACGAGCATTCGAGACCGATAGCACATACGCATTGTTAATGAAATTGAAAAGTTATGGAATAAAGGGGATGGTATACAAATGGATGGAGTCATACCTGAAAAATCGACCACAAAAAGTAAAA